>OZ038506.1:93725973-93875973 GCA_964036315.1 Acanthosepion esculentum | reverse complement strand
ACAAAGCAGTGGATTGAGGTTTTTTTTTTCAAGGTTCTCATGTGAAATTGGATATATAATAGCAATTTTAACTAATTTCATTCTTTTAGTTACAAAAATAGATTTATAGAGATTTTAGCATTTTGGAAATATATGGTCAAGTAATTTAATTGTGAAATTGGTTTTTGAATAGACCTGCAATGAATGGGGATATGTGTATATAAATCTAAACAATTGACAAGAAAACAAAATTAACCAAGTAAGTGTGGTGTTGATCTGATGAAATGTTTGACCGCTGTCTAAATAAATGTACAGAAGGTGTAAAAACTTTTTTATAATTTAGCAGCATTAATTTTAATTGGCACAACTGATACCCGCCCCAAAAAAAGAAAAAAATGGACTGCTAAAAAAACTTATTTAAATTTCAATCTCTACATGAAAGTAAGAAATACTCATGTACCACTAAGTGCTTAAAATTTGATATTTATTTGCTCTTTTGGAGGGGAAGAGAGAAAGAGAATTGCAAGTTGGATTTTAGAGTTAAGGGGGTGAAAAAAATTAGATTAACACTTGCAAAGTTTTTATAAAAGTGAGCTTATAGTGAAGGAGGGGATTGCTTATACACATCTTTGATTACATTTTTCAGATTAGAAATATAAAAATAGTAATGAATAAAATAATTAATGGTTCTTGATTAACCAGACCTGAGACATGGTAAGTTTGGTTTGCAAAAGTCACAAATTTACTATCATCCAATTTGACATAGAAACTTTTGTTTTTTAGTTACTCTTTAGCAGGGTGAGGGTTAATATTCTTGGGTCAAGTTTTAATATACAATTCTAATGGATGGTCAGTTTTCTATTGCTATTAAGTAATAAACTGATGCCCCCAAAATTACTAAATATTAATATACTAATTGGGTCAGATGTTAGGTAGTGTGGCAGGCCTAGAATTTTTCAGCACCTGCTCATATGTGATTATTTCAGATTTAAACATCTCAAACAAATCCCAAAACAGAATAAGGTGTTCTTGCTTTCCAAAGTTCATTACATTCACTTATATGCTAACAACCTTGAGAAAGGTATGAATCCATTGCATTTACCCCCAGCTATGGGTAAATAGCAGGACAGACTGAGTCTTATATCCTTGGGTGGCAACCTGTCTGGGAGAAGGACAACTGTGAATTAAAAACCTGAGAGCCTAGTCTACAGACTGAAGGCAACCCACACCATATTCAGTAGTCTTTGGCACTTGGTCAAGAATTTGGAGAGGAGATGGGCACCGCCAAACTATCTGAAAGCCCACTAAATGGATCATGAGGAAGATGAAGCCAGATCTGTTTTTTTTTTGCCTTCAGCCACCTCACCGATAGTTAAAGGTAAAAAAAAAATATTTCTACCCCAAGTGTGTATGCTTATGTTATTGGCATAGCTGCCCCCCTCTCATTATCAGTATATTTGCCTCAGGGGGGAAAGAAAGGACACTGTTTTCTATTAGTAGATTTGTTTGGGATGTGGTGTGGAATGCTAAAATCTGAAATAATCACATATGAAGAGATGCTGAAACATTCTTGGCCTGACCCACTTCTGACTAAATATCACGGACATGAGTCTTTAAATATATATTTAGGATAGGAACGATCTTGAACAAAAATTTAACATCCTCTACCAAGTGTTTCAAGAAATAAGACTTGAGATAAAACTTTCCAAAATAGAAACTATGATCTGAAATTGGAATGAAAGCAGTGATTGAACATACCCTGAATTCATCATAAAAGTTCGGGATGAAGAATGAATAAATCCTAAACACTTTAAATACCTCGGTGTAGGGATCAGTTTTAACAAATTTAGTATACAAGATAAGGACATTGAACATAGAATAGATGTACTTGAGGTAGTTTCACACAACACCACAAATTGCTACAAAGCCAAGACATTAACCTAAAGTCAAGTCCTTAAATAGGATTTTGTCATATCAAGACTTTCATCTGGATGTCAGGCCTGGTACCAAACACATTTAAAAATATCTAAACTGGCAGCTGTATACTTTCTCAGCTCAACCTTGTGGACTGGTGTTACAGAATCACAGAGAACTGTACCAGATAACAGAAACCACATCACTTGAGGGCTTTTAGCAACAGCAGCAACTAAAATGGATATCCCATCTATCTCGAAGGGAAAATAATGACAATCAGGATACTGACATTTTATACTACTTCACACAAAAGCTTAGGAAGGGAACTTCTGTCAATACTAAAAAGAGAGATAGCAATTAATGAACTTGAGAAAAAACCTATTTTCCTGAAAAAATATTTCAAGGGAAAGATTTTATAAATTTCAACTGAAACTATTATGAATGAATTCTGAATGTTTTCTTTTTAGGAAATGGCTGCTATTACCATTACGTCTACTTTTTCTTAACTTGATAACATGTGTGCACGCACACAGAATAATTCTTGTATTTATCTGCGCTTGATTTCAGATAAAATTCTTTAGTCTCTTTTCACTTAGTTTTTCCTGAAAGTAATTTAAATGTTGACTTCCAAATGCTACTGCAGTTTTGATTCAGAAGCTCTTAAAGATGCAAGATCAAATATATATCTCTTGTCAACAGCTTTATTATATGAATATTTGATATGCATTCTTTGCACAGTTTTTATCATCCTTGTGCAAGGAACAGCTCTTGTTAATTGTCTCTAACTTTGGAAAGATTCATTTAACAGAAGGTCTTCCAGCACCCACCCTCTTGACCTGACTCCTCAAGTCACTTGACGTATGCCTCCATGTTTAGTCTGAGGCCCTCACCAACAAATCTGGGAGTTCTTTTCTGTTCAGAATGATCAGAGTGAGTTTTCTGAGCTGCCATACCATTAGACTTATCCAACTCTTTCCAAATCTTCTGAAATGTTTGTATCAGAGTTTCTGGCATGAATACCATGCAGTACAGCATGCCATTTCCAAATTTCTGGCAGAGTGAATTGCGTCATGGTGCTCTTTTTCTCACAAATGGTGCCTAACTGACCCTACTATACTGTGCAGTCAACAAAATCAAAAACAACGTGCCTGCATGAAAGTAAAAATATAAAATGGCGACAATTTAGTCATCGCACCCTGTATGTATGAATCGATTGAATATGTTCTTGTGACGAAAGACATGACTTACCTCGGAGTTCAAAACGAGTGTGAACATGTCTTGCCTGCAGAGTAATCCCGGAAAGAAATATGGCCGCTATCGAAGACACAATTTATGCACGCCGATCTCGTCCAAAACGAAACGATGTCTGCACACGTGCAAATTTCTGCCATGTCGGGCTGGCATAAAAGCGAGGTGCCAGCGGCACGAATCAGGTCGAGTCATTTGGCGGACTTTGTACAACAGAGTTGGACGTACGAATTGACTGATGGACGAAGAGGAATTTGAAGTAGGCGCCTCTGAGTTGGTGTCTGTTTCACGACTGCCCGGTGTAACGGCCGAGAAAGGGAGACTCGCAATCCATTTCCTCGAGGCAACCAATGACAAAGGTAGAACAGCTGGTCTGCCGGCGAACAGCGCACTGAACTCTCTGACCCCCCCCCCCTCTCGTCACTTTTTCTTTTTGTTCACCACAGTTCTAGGGCCTTCTTTGGTTCATCCAATGAGAGTCAATTTGAGAAGTATCCATCACACTCAGTTCATGCTTATGTTTGTGACCAGGAAGGAACAACTCAACATCACTGACTGAGCACCAGGACAATTTAGGACCAGAAAAACATAACTTTTTTTTATAACTGAATAAAAGTAATTTATTAATGATTAAAAGTTTAACTAGTGAATATTTTTCTTCAAATAAGGCATTTGAAAAGGCATTATGTAAAATATGAACCAGTTTTTTATTTTAAATTATCATAATGCAGTTTATTTTTTAATAAAGTAAATCAAAATTTTAAAATATTTTTATAAAAATATAACATTTAATGTTGAGAATTATTGAAATTAAATTACGATTTACTTCATTAAAAATAATTAAAAACAAAAACTGCATCTTTTTGTTTTGCATTTTTCAATTTACTGCTGTAGAATCTGGAAGTCAACATTTAAATTACTTTCAGGAAAAGGATTTTGTTTTATTGAATTATCTTTTATATGTCAACTTTATTAAAAAATAAATTTCTTTATAAGTTACTTTATTAAAAATAATTAAACAAAAGACTGGTTCATGTTTTAAATAATGCCTTTTTAAATGCCTTATTTGAAAAAAAATATTGACTAATTAAGGCTTACTTTTATTCAGTTATAAAAAAAGTTGTTTTTCTGGTGCTAAGTTGTCTCAGTCCTGAGTTGTCCCAGCACTCAGTCAGTGGTGTTGAGTTGTCCTGCACCCGTGTATGACTGGGCTGTTTTTGTCCCCCTACAAACAACAAAGAAGGGCACAATATATGAGAGCCTGAGCAGGTGTCTGTGTCATTTCAGCCAATCACAACAAAGTATGCAAATAAACACTGTTTGGTGCTGGTAATTTCAATGTACCCGTTCAAATTAACAGTGGCAAAAAGAAGCAACGTGAATTTCTACAAAACATTATTTCTATTTTTAGTATGAAAAAAAGACAATGTTTATTTTCTAAATCTTTACATAAGTTCTCTGACATTAGTTACCAATAATCTAAAAAGTAACCAAGCAGCTTTCAGATTCTTGTGGACCATCTGATGGCAAGCTTAGAAACAGTTTTTGGCATGCTCAATATTACTGGAATAACTTGAGGCAATGGAATGGCTTTTACTTCAAACTCTACGGGTAAAGTGATGCTTCTTTGTTCAATTGGTTTATGTCTTTTGAGAATGTTTTCCAGACTAATCATTATGCCTCCATCTCAAAGTTCTTCCTAATGGGTTCTTCAGATATAGCAAGCCTTTGTTCCTTTTGCTGGTAATATAGGTCCATAAGTGTCTTCACTATGTATCCATCTTGCATTCTCAAATAGCATCACTTCTGCAACTCTACTGATAATAACTCATCTCATTTTACTTTTTAATATGCTAGAGGTTAATGCAAGTTTGAAACTTTAAATATTAAGAAAACTAAAAAAAAAATGTATAATTGAAAAAAATTTGGAAATGTACTAAAAGAAATCATTCTACAATAATCATTACATAAAGTCTATGTGTGTGTGCATGTGTGTATATCTTCATGACCAATATGTGAGAATTGATGTACCATAAAGTTTGTTTTTTTATTCATGACTTAATTTCTTCTTTTTGTTTTCTCACTAGCAGCTACTGATTACTACAGTGAAAGTGAAGATGAAAATGATGACAGTAACTTCACACACTATGATTTTCCTGAGAATCTTGAATTAAAGGGTAAGTAAGCAGGACTAAATCTCATGGGGGAGGAAAAAGAAGAGAGATTGGGGTGGGGGGGCACTTGTTAAAATTGGTTTGTAATATTTTAAACCTTCAACAGTATTAAACTTCAAATAAGTTCAAATATAAAATCATAATGTTTAAAATAAAATTCCCTTTAAAAGTGCTGAAAAATTTGATGTAGCATCATGTTTTGCCAAATTCATCACTTGGTGACAAACATTTAATTTGTGAAAAGTGTTTTAAGGGGTTTAAAAAGTGTATCTTTATTGTAACTTGAAGATTTCTGCTTTTTTAAAGATAAAAAAAAACTTTTTTTTGTATTGAAAAACAGAAATCAAGAAATTTAAAAGATTTTTGGGCTTAATTAACCTTTGATTTAATCACTTAGGTTTCTAAGGTTGATATGAACAAATATCATTTCAAATCAGTCAACCACATTTTTTGATTCAATCAATCAAATATTGATTACATTCATATTTACAGAATAACTATTATACTTTATAAAAAAACTAACAAAACAAATCCTTTCAGCAGTAGGTGGAGCAAAAACAGATCTTGCTGCACTTGTTTATACTCACAATGTTTCCTTATGGTGATAGTTTGTTCCAGCAACATGATGTAACCTCCACCCCCACGAACACTTGGGTAACTTCCAGGTATTTCATTGACATCTCACTAAATTCCCTGAAAGAAACTGGTTATGGACAACCCTAAAATATGATTGCACAGATATACCCATGTAATGAATTCATAGCCACCATTCAAGTATAATGAAGAGTTAATCATTATTTAGATAACTGTATGATTTTTAATTTTTCACAATTGGAAATGTTCATGAAAGTAGATTTGTTTAGGAATATATCCAATAATGCATTTCACCATTCAAAGCTTTATCAGATCTGAAAAGTAAAAGTGAAAGAAGGAAATGTGTGTATGTTTGAATAATGAAATCCTATTTTTTCCTCAAGTTGGCATTTCTTGTGAATAAAAAAAAGAAAATGAGTGACTTTTAAAAAAGTCATTAACATTTATATTCTTTCCTCTCAGTTCGAGTGAAAAGATATAATCTTTCAGAATGGGTAGAAAGTAAGATTTGCTTTTTGAAATGCCAGCTTGGAGAAAAATAAGATTTCATTATTTAAATACACATACACGGATTTCATTCTTTCTCTTTTTGGATCTGATGAAGCCTTAAATGGCAAAATGCATTATCGGATATATTCCTAAACAAATCTACTTTCATGAACATTTCCAATTAAAAAACTTTATTGGGATTATATATCCTAATTTTAACACCTGTTTGTATTTTGTTTTTGAACTTCAGTTCAATCTAAAAGCAATGTAAGATATCAATACCTGACATTTTGTTGATAGACAACTCTGACATACAAAATCTTTTATATGTATTTCTTCAGATTTCGTTCTCAAATGAAAACAAAAATGTTATTTAAAGGAAAATATATTTGTGAGTAACATAGATTAGCATGAAGAATAAATCTTTTCTCTGAAGTGCTTTTTCTGACATCTGTTGTCATCCTTGACTTCTTTTTAAATGGATTTGCTCTTAAATTATGTCTTTTTTTCTTTTCTTCATTGGGTTGGCCCTAATGCCATTTATATATGAATGGCCTTGGTTCGCTCCTTTTCTTCTGAAATGAGTTGGTCCTTTCTTTTGGCTTTTGTTTAATTTACTTTGCTTCTCACTTCGGGACAGGTTTTCTTATTTTCTGTTTTACTTTTTCATTATGAAACAAACAGCAAAATCTCTTTATTTTTAAATGTTTTGATGATGATATTGAATAAATGCAAAAATAATCACTTGTAGTTTGCTATTTGGCTCCTTGTCGTAAGTACATTGGTTTTACAAATTTGATCCTTATAAAATATTCAAATTGGGTTTCATGGATTCATGTACTTTTTCCTTGTCTGTGTACATCAAATATTTATATCAAAGTTGATTTTATGTGACAACTATATGTACATTTTTGTTAGCTAATCAAACATTCATCTGAAAATACCTATACAATATCCCCTTTCTTATCTACATGGAGACATGTTATAAGAATCCAAGTGTGTTTCTTGAAACTATAAATTGTACTGAATCCTACATATACTATTTTTCCTATACATACCTACTTATGATAAAGTTTAATTTATAAAGTAGGCACAATAAAAAATTAACAGAAATTAACCATTACTCTTGCATTCTAGAATCATTAAGCAAAATCTTTGACTGTTGTTAACTGAAACTGCAGAAAATAGGAACAGTTGCAAATAAGAAATTGTTGGTATGTTGACTTTTGTTTAAGTGCCTGATAGGTTACAAGTGTTTTTATTTATCAAACTATACATTAATATAGAGTTTATCTAACGTAATATAATAATATGTTATACCACTCAATGTGTTTTTGGACACTACACTGGAGGTAGGTTGGCATGAATTGCATTAAAACTTTTTTTACTCTAATGATTATAAAGGGTGCAGTAGAAAAACCTCCCACATAGTGACAATGGTGTCTTCATTTAGCTAATGTCTTACCATTATATGGGAGGTATTTCTGCCACACTCTGTATATGCTGCAACATAGTAACTCGGGGACAATAATCAATTTTCAGCTTTTCTTGATTCCCACTTAGCGTAAAATACTTTACTATAAAAATACAATATTTCTAGTGATTGGAAGTAAAATTTATGATTAAAATTTTACACTTTTGTGTTTAAATATTGTTAGTGATGAATGTAAGCATCACTGATAGGCAAAATAGAATTGTGACATATGAGCTGCGTTTATCATTCAACTAATTTTCATTTTGAAGAACAAGAGAGAGCAGTAGTTCGGTCACATGACAAACTAAGTAACCGATGACAAGTAGAATTTAATGTTTTCCTTAAATTACCAAATTGTATAAATTTTAATATTCTGGTGTAAATTTTCTACAGATTCTGACAGTAGCAATGATGACCTGAAAGAACTTTATCGGCAATTGGAGAAGAAAGACTTGACAATTTGTGGAACAGATCGAAATCAGAGAAGGAGGAGCCATATTCAATCATCGGATATGAAAATGTCAATCTCAGATAAACATCTTGACAAAAAGAAGAGAATTTGTCTGCTGAAAAGAATGCTAAAGGTTTGTTTTTGTTTATTGTTTTTAAATAATTTTATATAGATTGTAAATGATGTACAAGTTCATTTTATACAATTCCATATTTGATTTGTATCTAACTATGGAATACATTTTTATATGTGTATATCATAGATATATATCTTAATAATTGTGCCTGTTGTATTTGATATTGAATGAGTATCTTCTTACCTTTGAGCTTCAAATACACAGGTGAGGGATTTTTTTTTTTAAATTCACCTGAAGCATCCTTATTCCACACACCCCTTAACTTAGGCTTCAGGCATTCTAAGTGTTTCATTTCTGAAAATTACTTTTAAAAAATCCAGCCACCTCTTTTAATATCTTTTTGGCTGGCATTCTTTCTTCTTGCTATTACCGCCTTGTCTATGAGTTCTTTTAGTTTCCATTCTGAATTCTAATTGGGAAACCAGATACACAAATGTCTGTCAATAATAAATCCTGATTCTCTTGGGATCGTCTCACTGTACTGGTTGAATGGATCCAGTGAGAAAATGCCGCCTTGTCTTATTCCTCTTTTTATTTTTATTTATTCATTGAACTCATTCGGTATCCATATTTAGGCTGTTTTTATTCTAGTAAATGTAACCAATTACTCAAATACCCTTCCCAATCTTGTCTAGTATTTCAAATAGCTCTTTGTATCATACCTTATCAAGTGTTTTGTGTAATCTATGAAACATCAGTACAGCTCTTTCTGTATTTGTGTTGTATGTTCTGATAGCATTCTGATTATGAAGATGACATTTCTTGTTCCAGTATCTTGAGCAAAGCCACACTGTCCTTGATATATTTCTGCTCTAATTCTGCTACAAATTCTACTCATCAGAATCTTAATGTTATGTTGTTGACTGTCCAATGGAGTTGACATTCATTTGCATCTCGCTTCTTTGATATTGCTATTGCTGTTTCACTAAACACCAGAAGACCTCAGTAGATTTAGGCTGCCATATATTTCATTTAGTATTTCATTAATCTTATCAGTCCCCAAATCATCTAAAGTTGGCATCATCTCTATTACAATCCAATCTCGTCCTACTGTTTTGTTTTTGTTCATCACAGCACCAATCTTACTCTAGATTTATTAATATTTCAGGTCCTTCTGTGTTTTAATGTATTGTAAGTTTCATTCTTCTGTTATGATGGAAGAGATCTTTGATGGATTAATTCCATCTTAATAGTATATATTTTTAAAATCTTTTTATGCCTACCTGCATATTCCAGTGTTTCTGTCTCTTTACACTTTTCATTTTGTGTTTTTTCATCTATTTCTAGTGTCTTTGTTTACTGTTTCTAAATCCTCTGTCATTCCTTCGTTTTATCTGTTGTCTCTATTTCAATAGTTTAAAAATTTCATGTGTCATTTATATTTTTTTTTCTTCTCTCTCCTCTTGGGATGGCCCCTCTTTTGTTGTTGTTGCTAATGCTTCCACTTTGAATTACCAACCTCTTCTACGTTTTTATATTTGTCTTTAACTACATCAGCATATGTTTGTCTACTAATTGAGTCATTCTTGTATCTGTTTAAGCATTGCTTTAAGTTTCTTTAATTTTATTTTGATATATCTTTGAGATGATGTTTTAGAGGGGAGAACTGCATTTAAATTTTTTTTTTTTAAGTAGTTTATCTGGTTCTTTATGCCTACTTCCTGGGCTTTTCCATGTTCACAAACTTGAAACTAGGTGTTCGTTACCAGGATCATTTTCTCTATGTGTGTGTTGCACAATTCTACTTCATATTTACAAACTATTTTAATATCTTATTCTTTAGCTACTTTTACATTTAGGTTCCCCATGGGAATAATATTTGCCTATGCTTTGTATTGGCTTCTGACATTCATCTAATATATTGTTAAACTTTTTTCTGTGCTTTCTAATGTTGGTACATAAAATACGATGATGACTATACTGAATGGCTTCCTTTTCACTTTAATTAGTTGCAATTGGAACACAGAGTTCTATCTCGGATCCCATTTCTTCTTGTCTTTATGGAATATTATAGATCAACTCCTCTTTCATTTGTCTCTCCTGCTGCAAATATGATATTGTGTTACTTGCAAAGTTACAATTGTCCATCCATCTAGTTTCACATACACTCAAAATATTAATATTTAGCCTTTCTATTTCCTGTTTGTCATTATCTAACTTTTGTATAATCTCTTAACATTCCGTGTCTCTCTCACTATTTTGACTTTGTTGTGACCAGTCCCTGAATGATGGTCAAGCACATTTCACCTTACCAGACAACGAATCACTTTCACACAATTTTGTTATTTTTTAATCATGTATTGCCTTGATTGTTCTTGAAAGAGATAATGGAGTGGTTTCATGTTTCCTTTTCCATGGTGATTTTATTGAAACATCCATGCTAGTTAGCCGGCCATTGAACTTTTGATTTCATATGTTTTTTAGTATAAGTTGCCTAACAACTTTCCTCGTTCCTTTTGGAGTAGGAGAGCTGGTTTGGTCACTGACAATCCAACAGAAGAAAGTGGAAAAATGAAGCAAAATTCACAATGACTATTACAAGAAACTTGCCTAAATGTGACAGCAATAGGTGGATTGGTCTCTTGAATAGCTCTCACAAAACACCAAGTAACAAAAGTACAGTTTACTAAAGAATTTTCTGTTTATTATATATAAAGATTTAACTAAGTTAAAGTTATTAACTTGTTCTATGGTTTCTGAATATCTTACAATCTTCCATCACTAAAATCTGTTGGACATATTTTCATTTATTTTTATTTTTTTACCTTAACCTTGTCACTATTAAGTTGTTAAATATTTACTGCCGAGCACAACTAATGAACTGATAGCCTTCAGCTGATGTAAACTTGCTCTTAATTAATTGAACTGTATCATATGCAGTAGAAATGGGTTCTGTCCATTGAGTTCTATATAAACATGGTTTTTCTACTAGGGATCTATAAAACCATTTATCTTTTGATTTTAATCCAAGCCCATTGGCTTTCCCTCTAGGTAGTACCTCTCCCTCAGGAGGGGGCTGGTTTTATTGCCTGAGGCATCTCCAAAAGCGGAAGTGTTGAGAAGGTTTGGGCAATTTTTCCACAATATGGCCATTAAAGCCACTTTAAACCTCAACCTTCTCACATCCAGTTGCAACATGGTTTCCCTGGTAACGTTATATCAGTTTAGATCAATAGTTACCACCAACAAAGAGTCCTTTTTTCTCTGGCTTTTCCATAGTGAGTGAACAGTGAAAATTTGTTTTTAAAAATCATCATATTCACTTTTGTTATAAATATTGGGAAGATATACACATATCTCACATGTGAAAACCTAATTGAAGACAACATTTTTGATAGCACAGTAAACTAGTATTAATATAAGATTTGACTGAACAAAAAGTGAGGGATTAGTTTTCTAATGCTGTCAAATAATAAACTGATCCCCTCTCCAAATTTCTGTATATTTCTATAATAACTGGAAAAATATATTTAGACACGCATGGAAACCTAATAATAGTAGTAGTAGTAGTAGTAGTAGTAGTAAAGACTTAAGTATATTGTCATTTTTGATAGCATGGTAAACTAGAAAATATATCAATGAAAGAAATTCTCTCATTGACATAAGAAAAAAATTATACAGTGAAAAACTGAACAAGAAAAATATTCAAAATTGATTACAGTAAATAGAATCCATTTCTTATTAATTTTTGTCTTGATTGTTATACTCGTGTGTCAGTCATCGTACTCTCTGGCCTTCTTTAGGTGTTGGGTTTTATACTTGGTAACCTTCTTGGAATTTAAAACCTGAACCCTACATTCAATCCTACAGGGTAGATTGTTCTCATTCCGCTTTCCATGCATAAGGGAAATAACTCATATCAGTTAATATTCATCAGTTTATTTCACTTTTGTGCCACTTGTCCCTTTCTTCCATTGAACCAGATTACTTTTCAGCACTACCAGGCCCAGAGATTGAACTCTCAGAAAATCAGATACATTTTAACCAATGCTTTAATTCACTACACCATATTTCCAATAGACAGTTGTTAGTTCAATCCGTGGTTCTGGCAGTGCTGCAAAGTCACCTACTTTGGTCCAATGGAAGAAACAACCAAGTGACACAAAAGCTCAATAAGACTGGTGAGTCTTTACTGATACTCTCTAAGCATGAGAAGTAAAATGAGAACAATCCATCCCTGTAAATTGATTAAAGGGTTCAGTCCAAAATTCTAAGAATGTTAACAGCTAGAACAGCTCATCCTTTGCAAGGATAAAAACCAAGATGAGCATTCTGGCCTGAATAGCAAAGTATATAGGGGTTTTTCTTTTAGAAGATGAAAAGAAAAACAAGTTTGAGGCTAATAGTGACTCTTTTAAAAAAGCAAGAATTCTTCATTCAAGCATGTTATCAGATACAACATAAAAAAGGTTTACATCAATTTCTATAAAATGCCAGGGTGACCTTGATCAAAATTTCTCTGTTAACATTAATGTTCTTGATAACAAATGAGAGTCAAAAGTACTTTGGACAGGTTGTTTATAAAAACTGGAAAAATGTTTAAAAAAATATGGCAGGTTCAATAAAACACACAATTTCTCTTTAGCCTTGTCATACTAAGCTCATTATTAAGTGACCATTGATCACTAAACTAAAGAAGAAATTGTTATGAGAGTGAGCAAAATTTGATGCCCAAATATTTAAATGTATGTTTCTATTTATAATAAAATTGTAATAATTCATTTGTTTTCTTCTTTAACAGGACAAAGAAATTGAACTCCAGTGTATAGACAATTTGTTATGTGACATTAACTCAAGCCAATTGCAAGAATTTCGTGAAATGTATGGGTCTATACAATACCTCGGATAAATTTAATCTCCATCCATGCTTTCTATTTGGGTTTGAGAAGTTTTGTCAGAAAATTCCGTTCAGCAAAGTCCACTTGACATTTGTCCCTCTGTTGTTTTTTTTTTGTTTTTTTTTTACCAAAATGTCTGCTACTTTGTTGCAAACAGACATATTGAAAAAATGCAAAAAAAAAAGACTGGATCAACAAAGGTTTGAAAGAGACAGTCAAAGTACACACACACACACACACAACTAACATATATTACTATTTTATATATATATATATATATATATATATGTGACTTACATTTCTATAAAAAAATAAATGGTTGTCTGAAATAGGCTTTATAAATAGAGCATAAGAATCAGAAGAAAAAAAACACACAATTAATTTTGAAAAGAATCATTAACATTCCCAGATTTATTTAGGCAATTGAACTCATTCTTTTCATCAGTGAAGGAATTGAGGTGCATTCTTTTGTATAAATTAGAATCAAAAGCTAGATAGATAACCACAAATGCTATCATCCAAGTGATTGATGTTGTTAAACTGAACCAGTTAATATATTAATTACCACTATATTCTATAAAGAAGTCTTTCTCTTTTTTTATGAGATGTCTGGCTCCTATGGGATCTGTTTTCTAGACGGCACCTTCTCATTGCTCTAAAAAACGTGTAGGGCATATTCTAACACTTGTGGATGGAACTGGGCAATCTTTGCACTCATACATGCACAAATATGTTGCTTTAAAAAATTCTTTGTGCTGCATTTTGTGTTCATGGGAAGTTGACAAAATGTTTTTTTCTCATTCCTCACAGACTTTACACGTGAAGAAGGCTGTAGAATGGATCAGCCATAGTGTGGTAAAAAATATAAGTAACACAAAGGTGGAGTTCAAATGTCTGAACAAACCTTAGAATGCAAAAGAAAACTATCAATTCTGATTGCAGTATGTAATATGATAGTAATGACAATCAGAAAAGTTTGAATGTTTACATCCAAGTCTTGTTGGAAGGCTACAATAGCATCTAGAAAATAACGTGATGCTAATGTTGCTCAAATTGCACACAACTTTATGCAGACTGATATAAACAAGAATCACACACACACACACACACATTATGCATATAAAGACAAAAGGAAAACTCTTCTTTACCAATGCATTTCACCGTCTGTTGGACTTTATCAAGGCAAATGTAAAGATTTTATTTTTCAACATGCATTCAGAAGTAAAAGTTTCTCTTTATAAATACATTTTGCAAAATAAAATCCTTTGCCTTGATAAAGTCCATCAGAGGAAAGTTTTCCTTTTGTCTATATTCATATTTTTTTTCAGATATTTTATTTAGATTTAAATTTTTATACATACACTCACACACCTTATAGACAAGTATTTACCTGTACACCGGAATATATAAATTCTAGTTAGATACACACCTGCTCACATATACATACATATACTTATATCTGCATTAACCATTATTTCAATTATCAAGAATGAAAACTGTACCCCTTGTGTTTATATTGCCTTACCGTGAAACAAAAATTCCAGAGAGAATTTAATTTCTTAAACAAGGCATAGAGAGTTCATTGTATCTTATGCCCTTTATAAAATTCCATACACTTGCAAAACTTACATTCATACTTTTACACACAAATCTCGACATATATTTTTCTTATACGTGCCTGCATATCTATATATATATATATATATATATATATATATATATATCTTTGCCTATACCACTTTCACATCTGGCATATACCCAGTCTCTTGGTTAAAAATAACTAAAGATACTATCCAGATTGTATGTGAACAGATATAAATTCTAGACTGCATTTTCTGGAAGAGGGAATCATTTTATGAACACATTGTTTGGCATTCCTTGTCTCATTTTATAATCTTTTAAATGATAGGAAATAGAAGATGTGAGTTTCTTTTAATATTTGACACTACTATTTCCCTGAAAGTTAACATATTGCCTGCCAGCAGTCAATTACAAAATCTGACTTGAAATGCCAACTTTATAATAGCCAACTTAAACAAAAAAAAATATGAGTAGATTTATAGCTTCAACTGAAGTCATAACATTGTTTTCACACTAAAAGTATCACTATGAATAAACTTGTTGGTGCCCACAGATGAAAATATAGCTCATAGTCAGTGTCATAATAGAAATGGTCAACCATGGTTGGCAGTCAATGTGCTAAACAGTTGAAGGTGAGAAATGTTATAAGTTGAGATTTTATAAATGATGTGGGCCTAAATAGGCCTCACCCATAGACTTACATGAATAATGAATTTGTTAACATGCCAAGGTCTTAAAAAATGTTTAAAGCTATGTTAGATTTGTTTTGCTTTGGGAAAAGGAATGAGCTGGTGTTTTGGTTCCCTGCTTTCAAATTGCCACCTTAACAAATCTTTGCTTGTGTAAATACAAATTGATATTTTCTCTATTACTACAAAGTTCTTTTTGCTTGCTTCAACTTGTACACTTTCCAAAGATGAAGAAAATAAGATCATTCAGATCAATTACAACAATTGCCATTGAGAGATCAAACATGACCACCAATTATTGCCAATTGGTGAGATAAATTATAAAATACATTTTTTAAAAATTTTAAAGAAGCAAAAAAAAAAATATTGGCAATATTATCATTTGCTATGAATTTTTATAAAATAACCTTTTCTCTAATGGTTACATTTTCAGGCCTATTTTAGTTTGTAAAATTGGCAATGTAACACTATGCATTTCAGATCTCAGTATTTATTGCTGTGTAAAATCCTCCCTTGGACTAAAAAAAAAAAAAAAAAAATATTGTATTTTGCTGCCAATTTTTCTATTTTTGGGCTGAAGGATTTTACAGATGATTATTTTGAAATAAATCAGGAATCTTCTTGCGCTGCCATAAATGAACAATTCCATGACTTTTTCAGTTGTCGTCTTTTAGAGCTTCTTCTGCTTTTAGACAAAAATTTTTGAAGTTTATGGCAGTGACCTTGCAAGTGGTAATTGTTACATTTTTCAAACTGAAAATTTCCACCCTCATCCCTAAATACATGCCCAATTCTTATAGATGACTTTTCATCTATAAGAATTGAATGTATATTATTTTCAAAGAAAATTTTCACAAGGAAAAAAAAATAGACAACTTTTTAACCCTCACCCTCATCAATGACATAAATCTAGCTTATAAGATGGTCTTAAAAAAAGTACAATACACTGGTATTATAGATGGGATACTGTACATTGAAATTTCAACAGATTAGAATAAGTTGTAGTAAAAAAAAATATGCTTACTAAAATGTTTCATAGATAACAAGCACAATATATAAAACTTGTGTCATCTGGAAAAGCAATTACTGTATTTGATGTTATATAAGACCCCACCTATTTTTCCTCACAAATATCTCCTGCGTTATACAAAGGTTAAATATCTGGTAAGCTAATGTTTACCTGGATACTGTAGACACCCAATATTAAATGTAGGTGGGACTTATATGCCATGAAAGATGGTAGATTTATATTGTCTTATCAAACTTTTAAATTTCTGCGTCTTATGACACTTTGTGTTATTTCAAACATTACTTCTTGTCAAGACTGTTTCTGTATAACATTTTACCAACTAATTCAAATTCCTCCTTTGGAAAGGATATATAAATTATGGAAGGCCTTCCTATTACAGTTCCAAGGATTGGATTAATAATTTGATTTTAACTAAGAATTTGGTCTACATTTTTTATTTCTTGTGATTACAAAGGTTGTCATTGAAAACAATTATATATCGGTTTTTCTAACAAAGCTATAAGTTCAATTTCACAGCTAAAAAAAGATATTCTACTCACTTTTCAAACAGATATTAATTTGTTAGTATTTCTCTAATATTATTTCTATTGCTTTTTTATTTTAACTGCTCAGAACTCTGTACTGTTTACTTATGAAATAATATGGGAGTTGCAACAAAAAAAAAAAAAAAATTTGATGCAAGAAACACTAATCAAGTAATAATAATAATAATAATTAACTGTGCTTTCTCTAAGAGATTTAAAGAACACTATCATTATTTTATCACATTTCAACCTTCCGTAGACTAAAAATAAATAAAAGATAATCAAATATTAAATAAAAATGGTAATGTAAATTTCCCAGATTCATTTTAAATATTGCAAATGAAAACAAATAAATTAGAAAGGAAGAAACCTTATAAGTGAAGTATATATTTAAGGCTCATATATACATTTTATTTCCATCTTTGGTTAAAATTCATTTTTTATAACAAGAAATGGTTTGTTTTGTTCAATAGAAGTAAATATTGATTTATTTTTCTTGAAAGAAGCCTGAAAATCAATATCTTCTAATTTTGTTAATTATTGATTTGTTTCTCAGTCAAAACCACAAAAATTGCTCTGAAAGTTTTTACTTTCAGAAATAAAAACCACTTCTAAATTTGAAAGTCTTTTTGCTTTTAGCAGTCTAATATTTTAAAATCAATGTTATATACATTGGATTCTGTCTGTGGCTAAATGAATGTATAACTGATTGCAAAGACTTTATTTAGAAAAGAAATATTGTGTAAAAAAAAAAAAACTTTTTTCAAATTGTTGAATTTTTACATTTCATGCTCAAGCTAGAAAAATGGATTTCTTTCCACAAATCAGGAATGTTTTTGTCACTGATAATTTGCATCCTGATCAATCATTGCAGGAAACAAGGTAAAATGTTAATTATTCAATATAATTTATCACTTTTACATGGAAGTTTCAACAAGTGTGACTAATATTACAAGTAATTCACCCTTGCCTCCCACACATATTATATATATATATATATATATATATATGTGTGTGTGTCTTGTAAAGATATTTTGAATTGGATGAGGGTGGAGAAATTCTTTTGCAAACCTTTCTGCTGATACCTTCCATTATTATTGTCGTCAAATTTCTTTATCATTCAAATTTCTGTCCAACTTTTACTTTTTTAAAATCATCTGTCCAATTTTTTTGTTGCTAGAATCTTTCATTGTAACTTGTTGATTTGGCTAAATTTTAACTTAATGCATCAATTGTTTTAATTTGTTATTGAATTTTTCTTTTAAACTAAAACTGTATTTTGATTGGCTGCTTTGTGTATCATGTGACCAATTAACAAAAATGTGCCATAATTGTAAAGGACTACTGACTGTATATAACTTTTTAAAACATAATTATCGTCCTTATTTATCGTGTGTATGTATGTGTGTGCGCATATATTTTTTACAGAATGTCTGTGATGGAACTCTTGAATGTTGCTTTTCTTTCTCTTAATTTCAAAACTATTTGGCCCTAAATAAAATTTACAGTTAGCATTTTTATGCCTTTATGTGATTTATGGGGTAAATATGGTTATGGGTCGGCACTTTTTTTGTTCCATTTGCACCGAGAAATAATTTGTGTGTATGTGTGTGTGTTTGAACAGATTAAAATATGTAAAGAAAGAAATAAATGAAAAAGTAATCTTAAAAAAAAGTCTTGTGTTTCTTTTTAATTTTTGGCTTTTTGATTTGTGTGTGTGTGTGTGTATATATATATATATATATACACACACAAATTGAGCTCCTGCTAAGGGAATATGCTAATCCTCATGAGGATTAGCATATATAAAAAAGCTCAATGCCAAAATGGCAGAGCATTCATATTTTTCATCAATCATTTTTCGGTTTACATTGACCAACCATTACTACTAGTTTCATGCACTTGCATGCAGTCTTCACATAGCAAGTACTTTTTGTGAAATTGTCATTTTATACCCCAATGGCTAACTCAAGATGTATGCTTAATACACACACACACACACACACACACTGAGGGAGGAAATGCCAAGATGGAAAAGCTGAAGAATCCCCATTAATTGGTGGAGGAGACACCAGAATAAATGAGAAGTGTATCTAAAATATGCTTGGTGACATGGGTTTAAAATATCCATTTCACCAAAAATAATTGCTGGCTATTTGAAGATTGCATACGAGGGCATGAAACTAATAGTAGTGGTTGATCAATGTACACTGGAAAATGATTAAAGAAAAAAAAAAATTATATAATTTTTAATCTTAATTTCAGTCACTTTATTGCAGCCATTCTGTGATTTAATGGAGCAGAAGAACAAATCTAAGCAACTAGACTTTTTCCCTACATACACAAATATATTATTCTGCAATTAACGCATTGGATCCTCAAAAAAAAAAAAAGATTCCATCTTATGTGGAGCCAGAAAATAAAGGAAGATTTACTTGATTAAATGTGATTGGAGAACAAATATACTGACTTCACCTGCCCCCCACCCAAATGCTAATTAGTTACAATGAATCAGCCATAATGAAATGTTTGAAACTGTTTACAATTAAATAAACTAAGTGGGTTAACAGAACCTGGATAATGTCAATCGTGCCACTGAAAATTATTGAGTGGTGGCGTCTGAATAGTGTTTACTTCAATCCTATTCACACAAAAACCTTTAGGAAATAAATTGACCAGGAAATTTTACAACTAAAATCCTTGGCTATCAACAAATAGACATTTGGTTTTCAAAAGGTATATTAAGATTTAGTGAAATTTATGAGTAACCTCACTTGATTATATTTTCGTCGTGCCAAAAAAATGATTAAGTGAAGAGAGGTAATTTTAAGGTTCAGTGCTTGTTGAGAGAAACCATGTTGCATTGTTCTCGTGTGATCAATGAATGAGCATTGTTGCTGTGTTTTGCATGAATGCACATACAAAATACCTGTTGAGAAATGCTCAATCTCATATTCCAGAATAAGGCATACAAATCATATTTGTAGCAGTCCTAAAATTCCATGATATTTACTTTTGCTTTTTCAGTGAAGTTACAATTCTAAATGTAAGTACCACAAATGAAACTGTTGTTTGAAATTTCATGTTAGATAAAACAGTTTCATTATATTTGAAAGAAAATATGAAGAACTTCAACACTTGACCAAAATCTGGCTGAAGTTGGAAGATTTCATCGCTTGATAAATTCGAACATAATGTGGGTGATTTCATTTCAATCTTCAAATCAAAGTAAAAATAATCCAATTCCCACAGAAAACCGGAAAGATAATCTTCAACTAATCACGACCTAATGGTTGGTGTAGATGTTATGATTCCATAAAGAAAGGATTAAATTTAATCCATTTTTAGAGTTATTTTCAAATTAGAATTGATTGGGAAGAAGAAACTTAATTTGAAAACTTGTCATTTTACTTATGAAATTTATATTGCAAGATGTTTTGATGACAAAATTACTAGTGTGGATTTTACAATCAAGTAAATCTGCAGGTAACCAACCAATTGAAATGTGGTTAACCTTGCTAGCAGGCTTAATCTAGAAAACTGAGCTAGGTGATTTGGATTTTACAAGTAGACTATATCTACTGTAACAAATCCTTTATTTTTTTTTTTATTTTGAGTAAATATTTTTATCCCCACAGCCACACTGTGTTTATCAATTTCACACTTTTGACCCATTTTATTAAGACTCCCTGAAAAGTACTGCCCACCTCCAAACTAATCATCTCTACATCAGGGCATGTGGTTTTCTGACTGCCTGCCTTTCTGTAGGGATGGCTCATCACCCTCTAACAGTTTGTTCATAAATGACCCTTCTATTATAAAGCCAGGATGTGTGGCTTGGAATGAGAAATCAGAGTTGGGTTTGAATTCCAATCAGGTTTGTTACATTCACTTACATGCAAATTCTCTTTGGATAGGTATGGATTGACCTCCTCCACTCCCATTATGGGTTAAATAGTAGAATTTGTATCTGAAAAAAAACATTGTTATTCCCCAAAATAGTGTTAATGATCTATTTACTTGTATAAAAAATTATTTTAACACCCCAAAATACATTTTGGCTTTAAATAACCCACAAAGAAGTTGATAAGCCATAAAAAAGAATTATGTAGGCTGAATACATTGAAACTCCCTACCTTCCGTCCAAGTGGCACTTCATTCCCAAAGTTTATATTTGTTTCACTTTCCTTCTCTCTAATTCTGGACATTCTCTGAAGATCTAGCCTATATGGGCATAAAACACCAAACTCTTCAATCCCAGATGAAATAATTCAGAACTGATCCCATTGATTGCTATATGAATTTAAGAAACTATCCCATAATATCCTAATAATTTCTGTTTGACTGTTTTGAAAGTGTCACTTTGAGAGTTTAATATTTCAAATGCATTAAAAGACACATAATCTTGCAATCAGTTTTGGTTTTTATAATTATATTCAAATATAGAAATATCTTTGGGGTAACAAGTTTATATATTTTCTTAACAAAATTGCTTTCAAATACCAAGTATTTTGGTCAAACAGTTGTAAGATGTGTGCCTTCCAGATAGAAAATTTTCCCAAGGTATTTGTTTTGAATGACTTTATTTCCAACAGTTGTACTCATTCGGTAGAAATATAATAATCTTTAATTTAATAGCCAAACATTAATTTTTTTTTTATTTTTATTTTTATTTTTTCTGCAAACCAAACACAAAAACTGAAAACTCATCCATAAAATAACTGAGCAAGTGGTGCATATCCAATATCTACCAAATACTTTTAAAAATATCTTAACTTGTTGATCCCATACTTGTAAAATCTGTAATATCAAATAAGTATAATATTGTAGTTAATGTTTGCATGTATGCCTTTTTTTAATTTTTATAACCTCTGATACAGTTAAAAACTTTTTAACAAATTTCAGTAGTAAAATTTGAAACTCTTCTTAAAGCAGGCTTTTCAAACAAGTGTTTTTGATGGTGCACTTATATTCTGTAACTAAGCCAAACTGGTGAATATAACAGAAATAAGACAGACAGATACCATTAATTAACCTGTTTAACCTAATTATTCTTGTGGGACCACATATTGCTGTTATACGTCATCAGCCACTCCACAATACTGCTATTTCCTGCAAATTGTTTTGAATCTCTGTATGATTCATTGCCAGAGAACAGAATTTTCTCTGGAGATATCTCAACCCAAATAATTTAATCTCAACATACAAATTAATTCAATTGAAATAATTCAGTGATAATAAATTTAATATAAATTTTTGATAAGCAATGCTGGTTTCATAGTGTTCCCTTTTTATCTAGTGCTCTAGAAAATTAATCTTGTGCCAAACTTTGCAAGCTACTACATTTATATAAATCATTTTATGTTTACTTGACATCAATACCATCTAAATAATTTACAGAAAAGATATTTTAAGTTAACGTTTCACAGAAACATTTCTTCATTTCAGTATCACTCATAGTTGCCTTTTTATTCTTAAAGAAAAAAAATGAAGTGAGATTCTAGTATTAGTTTTTGCTCTGTGACATTTCATTAGGGTCTGGTTTTGAAACATGCATCAAAATTGCCAGTGGCTAAATACTGGCTGTATTGAGTATTTGCCTCTTACTTAATATTACTGAATGGCATGAAATTTTTTTCATATCTGTGGAATCATTAGTGGATATGTGGGTAATAAGGAACAGTAGATTTGAAAAAATGTTACACATGGTTGCTACAATTAATTTATATAATTATTTATTAAAAATGTCTATTTAGAATAATGGCGCCCTTCAAAATATTCCCCTTGAAACCTTACAAAATTTCCACAGCTTTTCAATAAACTATTAACTGATTCCTGCTCTTTAATCACATCTACAGTAACGCAATGGGGATTTTATATTTGAGAGCTAAATCTTGTGGGGAGGGGAAAGCTGAAAGATGTGGCATTTTGTCAAAATATACCCTGCACACACTACTTAACACGCTCATTCAATTGCATCTCATTGCTGAATGAATAACCCTCTTGGGCGGTGGGGAGTGGCTGGTTATGCACGTGCAGTTGCCTCCGATTTGTCAAGAGCCATCAAGAATGTGAAATCAGTTCTTGAAATATTCAAAATGGTTGGATGAAGATAAGATTTCAGCTTGCAAATCAAATTTCATTTTTTTTTTTTTGCCTGCAGAGGAAGTTGTGGGGAATCAGGACTTGTTTTTTATTAGGCTTAATTAAATTCTGATGTTTGTGTCAGCTCAATTACTGCAATAAGGATTTTAAAAGAGAAACCAGTAAGATTAGGGGGCCATTAAAATAAAAACAACATTCACATCTTGGACGCACCTGATATTTCAATTTTTCAGTTCCATCATTTTCATATAAGAGACAGAAAATACGGTATATGAGCCAAGAAGTTGGTTTTTCTAATGCTGTCAGTATCTGTCTGTAATAAAAGAAAAAAATATACTCAAGTTAATTACTATAATTTTTCTCAATATTTCAATTCTGAAAAGAACAGAAATTTAGAAAAATCTCAAAGACAGTAGTCTAATTCATGGTTTTCTTTTCACAGAAAAAGAAAAAATTGGTTCATGCATTTCAATGTGAACTGATTTAATATAAAATTGGTTCATGCATTCATTTTCTAAAGTTTATCAACTCTTTGCAAGTTATTTAAATTTTGGAGCTGATTTAGAGATGCAAATCTTGCTAATTAACCCATAGCTAGGGGAGAAGTGTATTCATATCCTTGCCAAAGGTATGAACCCAACTGGAATTGGAACTTGGCTCTTCAATTAACAGTCCTGAGCTATTATACATTACACTACCTAAACATCCCAGTTTACAGCACCTGGTATTCCCAAGCTGTCACCCATCTAGGTACTGACCAGGCATGATGTTGCTTAACTTTGGTGATCATATGGGAATCCATGTTTCATCACAATATGGCAGTAAGCCTGATCTAAAAAGTTGGAAAATCAATTAATGGGTCAAAAAGTGCAAAATTAATAAATGATATGGGTTTTAATAAACTTGGTGTGGGGTTAGAAAATTTCCTCAAAAATATAGAGCCAATGAGTGGACATCTATACATTTTCATGCAAATGTCCTCTGTACTATATTACAAAAGAAACCCACTACGAATGTCATTATTAAGCAGATCTACAATGATCATGGTAATGTGCAGGTAGCACAATGGTTATCAGTGTGAAAATTGGAATCTGCAAGCTAAATTCAAATTCCAGACTTTCACACAAATATTCACTTTCATACAAATGCCCTTGGGAAAGGCAGGAGGTTATCTCCTCATCCCATAGCTATGGGTTAAATAGCAGAGTAGACTGAGCTTTCTAGGTTTAGGTAACCGGTTTAAGAGAAGGATAACTCTGCATTTAAAAACTGCCAGACATTCATATGGATGCCATGCATGGCGCCAGACCCGTTCAGAAATATCTAAATTGTCAGCTGTATACGACTGCTTCGTGAGATCAATTTTAAAAAATGGCTGCCAGTGAGTGAAACCTGTGGCTTTTGGCAAAGACCATATCTTCTTCAACCATCGTGGACTGGCACTAGAGAATCATAAAGAACTGCACTAGAGAACAGAATGCACGACTTGAGAACTTTCGACAACAGCATCAACTAAAATGGATGTCACATGTAACTCGGAGAAAATAAGGACATAATCAAGAGGCTGACATTCTACACTGCTTCCTAACTTTTTATTTGAAGTAAACCCCCATCAATACTGCAAAGAGTGATAACAGCTACTGAACTTGAGAAATCTATTTTCCTGAAAAATTGTTTTAAAAGAAAGATTTTTTAAAAATTTCAACTGAAAACCGCAGTAGCTGCTTGGTCAATGAATGTTGAAGGGTTTGTTTTTTTTTCCTTCTTAAATCAGTATCATCCCATGCAAAGTAGTAAATCCACCAGGACACAAGGGGCTACATGGTGTAGAAGAATTAGGAACAAGAAAGAATAATCAGGAGGACAGTAGATAGTGACTGACATTGCATTTAAAATTTTGCAGTTTGAAGTTGGCTGGAAAGCATGGAGTGAGAATGTGAGAAGAGAAATTTAGCATGGAATTTATGGTTACATCTAGCCATCTCAACTGTAAACGGAGGAGATCTTGACACCAGTCTAGTACTGCGCTTAAATTCAAAAAAGTCTAGTTACCATAGCAAAGGAAAGTATTTATAGAAAATGCACAGAGAGGCAACCTTATGGCAGTAGGAAATGACTGTAGCCAAGATACCAGATCAGGACTGATAATATTGCTGATTCTTCTTTGGATCTTATCAAGGAGCTGAAGGTAAATAGTGGGGGCACTGGAACATACGTGGCAGCAATATTTTAAGCATGGACAAATGGTAAACATAGATATGTAAGATAGATTCTGGAGAGAAAAATTGTCTAGCACAACAAAGTGAACCAACTTTCTTAGCAACTGACCTAGCAATGGATTCAATCTAGTCTTTCCACTTCGTGTTAGCTGAGAATATTAGCCTAAGAAGTCACAACGAGTAACTTTCCTGGAGGTTAGCATCAGCCATACTGATGGAAACCAGAGAGGGTCTGATAGATGATTAATGGAGAGAAGTGTCTGCTAGTGTATTTGGGGCTTGCCTTTTTCAAGATTTATTGATTAAAATGTTGATACCACCAGAAAAATTTGAGTTGCTATGACAACTGATATTCTTATAGATTAACATTCATACAATATATTTGAATTCACATTTGCCTAGTTGATTACTTACCAATGCAATATTGGAAAGAACTTGGTTCCATGAAGCGCTATTAGTTAGTAAGTTCTGTTTTGTATGTTTTGAAAGTAAGGCACACAAGGTATCCAAGGAAAGATTTCCTTTGAAACTTGGATCTGCATACTGAAAATCTGTCTGAAATGTAAAGAAAGCATTAAAAGATTTTCAATTTCTGTAACTTAATGATGAGTGATTATCAATATAAAAAAATACTGGTCAAGAAAAAGACTGGAGAGGTATCTGAAAAATCATCATGTATGCTAGGCTATGAGGATCTCTTTTGTAGGCAAAGTATAGAAATACAATAGGGGAGGCACTAATTAAGAAAGAAATACAAATGACAGCAAGTCTTCAAAAGCACTAATCAGCAGATAGGTTAGGTTTAAGGCTCCAAGTTCACCATAGAAAATTGTCCTACTGGGTTAAAAGTATTGGTTTGAGAATTTGTTGACATAGGAGCCATGTGTTCAATCTCTGAGGCAGTCAATGTGTACTTGGACTCAGTGAGCAAGCAGTAACTGAGCGGTAGTAAAAATAAAGACTTGACAAGATATCCTTAGACATGAGTACAATCTACCCCCATGATAATTAAAAGGTTCAGTTTAGAATTCCCTGTAGGTTACCTAGATTGATACACACCTGAGGAAGGCTGGAGATCACAGAAACTGAAATGTGATGAGTCCAAATGCAGATAGTGTAAAAAAAATGATTATCATTTGTTGAGAATATTGATCTTTGTGTTGCTTTCATTACAATCCTAACATTTTAGCTGATTCCTTCATTAAAACTTAAAATGGTGGAAAACGGTTACACAAATATGCATGCTAATTAGATAAACAAATGAGAAAGTTCATGCTTGTTTTTGCTTTAATTACATAAAATATCATTTGTATAGTTTTTGCAACATTTTTAGATTATAGAAATAAAGAAAAAAGGGAAATAAAACAAATGGTATTTTACGAAATTGTTGAAATCACTTTCTGTAATATATGCAGTATTGTCATCATCTGACTCAAGTGAAGTTAAAGAAACGTCAAAATAAATTTCCTCTTCATTACTGTCTAAATCTTCCATTAGCAACATTATATCTTCCAATTTTTATAAATATAAGTCACCCTTGACATATATTTATGAAAATTTGATGAAGTTAATGTTCAGGTATCCATATTGAATCTGATACATGTGTGGATGCCAGTCAAAGTGCAAATAATAACTTCATGAAACCTAGAATTGCCAATTAGTCATTTAGATTCAAATTATGAATGAATTATATTCATATCATTGGAAAAATAAAAGCCATTGATTGACGATATCTGTTAACCTCTAGTTGATGATGACACCCATTTAAGAGTATAATCCATTAGAAAATACATCCATGATTAAAAAAATACCCTTGAAAGCGACTGTAGAATAAATAAACCTCTGGTCACAGAGGCCAAGGTAAACCTAAGAAGACATGGAAGGACTGCATTTAGATGGATATGCAGGAGTGCAGTTGTCTTGTCCACATTAGTCCATGTAGTATTTAGATGTAGCGTGTAGTATTTGCATACTGTGTTAAAAGTTACACACAAATATCAATGTTTACTTTCATTCATATCTTCCAGGCTTGTAAATAAGAATTCAACTATTTAAAAAAAAAAATAGCAACTAGTTCAACTAATTAACTGTCTTGTTAAAATGTAAAAAAATTTAAAGAAAATGTTAAATTGAGTTTATATTCTTTTAAATGAGTTTAACATATGTTATTAAAAAAAAAAAGATATAGATATTAGAATTGCAATGTTATGAACAGCACTGTCATAAATGAATACCATCTGGAAGTCAAAGATGAAAAAGAAGTCTGAAGTGTAACTCTTTAGGTCATCAATAGAAACGGTTCTTTTCTATGGGTCAAGCAGTTGGACATTTACAAAGTCACTGGCAAGAAATAAAAAAAATGGTACACACACTTGACAATTGAGAGCAGCACTAAATGTTGGTTTCAAACAACATATGACCGAAGAAGTAGGGAGACATATCAAAGACACGATCTGTGAATGGTGAGTGCAGTTGAGTGTCTATTGTTAGAGAAGTAAACAAGAGTACATTTGCATACTCACTCAAGCAGAATTTGACAAAGTCAAGATTAAGAGTCTGTGTATACAGGAACTTTTTTTTTAACAATGATGTTCAGCCTGTACAAGGACCAAGAGCCATTCAAGTTGGCACAATCCCAAGCAATTTGATAATATCACCAAAATGCAAGGGGCTACCAAAAGTGAAAAAAAGAAGGAAAAGACTTCAGATGGAACCAGAAACCCTATCCTAAACAGGAAACAAGTACTCTACTCTTGTTCAAAAGTCTGGGGATTAATGTGAACCGGATGATAGGCAAATCTATTTACTCCTATTGAGGGAGAAAAATCTAAATAAATAATAAATAAAATTTCAAAGTTTTAGGTAGAGATATTAGGAGAATAAAGCTGAAGTAGACTTTAAAAGGAACCAGAAATTAAATCCTAACCAGGAAACAAAGGTGGGGCAAAAATTGCTCAAACTTCAGTATTTCTCCTTTTGAGGATGATTCAGGGGCCAGATATTGAGCCTGACTCATTCTCAAAAAAGAGGTATTTCCTGAAAGGATGAGCCTGTAGTGATAGCAACAATAAAATGACTAAATAACCCTCTAAACCTTATTACTAGACTATGTAGTAGTCTGGAACCAAAATAATTGAAAATAAAAGAAAAATTAATTGTTAAGCAATAAAAATACATTTTTTCTGTAGACAGATATATTCTTTAAAATATAATTTCTCTGAAATGTATATGAAAGCATTTTATCAGTTTTGTCTATGCTTATTTCATTGTATCTCATATGATTTTGTTTGTAATTTTATAATCCTGTTGTGAACTGATGATGCCCTAAAAATACATATATAAAAAAAAGTACATTCATACAAGGCGAAAGCATCACGAGAACATCCCAGAATAGCCTCCTTGAAACTTAAGCACATTATATTAAGTAAGAAGTTGTGAATTTATGAGAAAATATCAAGTAGAATAACAAAAACTTTTATTGCAACTCGGACAACATCAGAATCAAAAAGAAAGAACTGAGTATAGCTATGAATGAGAAAATAGTTGGAAAGACAGAAACGTCAAAAGTGTTCATTTGACGATGATTAAATGGATATAGATTAGGATAAATAAATAAGAAATAATTACAAAAGCAAAAGAAATATAAAAAAGCTGAACTTCATATCTCAAAACCAATTTCACCCAAATATTTTAGCAGATTTACTCATTTTATAAATGATAGAACCAACAAAGTGATACTGACTCAAGTAATACAATTAATGTTCGTTTTTTAATGATCTCTCAGAAATGTGTATTCCTTTGACATTACAGAATATCAATGAAGAAGACAAACTGAACAGCCTTGTGACAAAGAGTAGCATACAGATTCAGATTGTTAATATGAGAAGGTGCAGAAAAGTTCTCATCCCAACCAAACAGGGGTTACAAAATAAATTCTAATGTTTTGTCAAATTTTGGCAAGAAGCCAAGCCAAGAACATTTCAGAAATGTCTTATATTTATTACTGAGTGGATGAAGTTTATGGGTCTTTGTGAAGACCATAATATTTGAACCTTGTTGACTGGTACTACAGAATCACAAAAAAACTGTACCAAATAACAGAAAACATCACTTAAGAATCTTTTGACAAGAGCAACAACTAAAATGTGACTCAAGGAGAAAATAATAACATAATCTAGATGTTGACATTCCACACTACTTCAAATAAAATGTTCAGAAGAAAATCCCCAACAATACTGGAACGTGCAATAACAGCAACTTTTATTGCTATATTTCAACTGACAAGCTGTTTATTCAATAAATGTTTTCTTATAAGGAAACAGCTAAACATGATCTTTATGACAGAACATTATCCAGAAAAACTGGCCAAGGCTTGAAGCAAATAAAGCCAACAAAACTGTGGCTGAGAGAATATTTCAAGTAAAAGGAGTATAGTCATTTCACACTACAATAAATTCATCTCTCTAAAAAGAGAGATGAATTTATTGTACTGTAAAATGACTTGTTTCATAACAAGATACAAATCTCATGAAACAAATGAATGGTTGTTCATAAACTGACCTTCAGGGTACAACTTCTTTCGAGCAGCAAGAAATTTCATCCAAAAAATGAAGAGCTCTGTTGTGACATTAACCTTATGAAGGTCGGAGAACAGACCAGCTCAAAGAAAGACTATAGCAAAATGAGATTTTACTTACCAAATATTCAGAAATAGAATCATTTAATGTATCAAAATTCAAAAGATTATATGCTTCCAAGGCTGGCCCACTGGAAAGATAACAAAAATAAGGGAAAATTTGAAAATATTGTAAGGAAGCAGACAATGCTGATTAAACAAAAAAATATTTGAATCTTCATTACTTTTATTTTTTATTTTGTTTCATCAGTTTCTCTTGGTCAGCTTCTGTCATTGCTCCCACCCCTAGTGCAACATTCAAATTCTAGATTCACCCTCTAGGGTGTTCTATTCTTATTTATTTTTTTTTTGTTTAGCAGCATATCAACCTCTGGGTTATTTAATGTCAAAATCTAAATATTTTGTATATAACTTTTTTTTGTGATAATGCTGGGAAGAGAAGTGGTGGATTCCTACCTTCCCAAGAATAATTTGCACGTAAGTGAGCATAACAAAACTAGCTGGAATTGGAACTTGATTCTCGGATTAAAAGTTCCAAGTCTTTATCCATTGCACTACCTACACATCCAAGATAACAGAACCTGTGATTCCCAAGCGGTCACCCATCTACATACTGAGCAGGTTTGATGTTTCTTAACTTGGGTTATCATATGTGAACCGGTGTTTCAACATGATGTGGCCGTAAGCCTCTAGGATGTTTAGATACTGCCTATATCATCTCTGGGGCAGTTGTTTATCTATGCAAAATCAAGAAAAATCAATGGTCTTCTGAGAATGCAATGCCACCACTGACTTGTTCTTAGCTTAAATTCATTAATTTTAATATCATGTCTCTTCAGAATGTAGGTGGTCATGGCTCTCCCTAGCTACCTTTCACTTTGAAATCTGTGAATTCTTTGGAAGAGATAGTGAAGTGGTTCCGCATTGCCTTCTCCATTGTTTTTGAATTCAGTGTTGTCATTATCCTAGACTGGCTGTCACCCAAGGCTAAAGACCCTAGTTTATTCTGCTATTTAAGCTATAGATAAGAGAGAAGAGATGAACTGGCATCTTTCCCAAGAGCATATATATGAAAGTGAATGTGTCAGACTAGATAGGATTTTGAACTCAGCTTCCTAACTCTACTTTTGGTTACATTGCTGACACAGATAACTAAAAATTACAGAAATGCCTTTTTAAAGCAGTCCAATGTTTTTATATATTGTATGCAATCTGGTTACTTACCTCAAGGATTCAATGTTTTTTGTCAGCTGAGTCATTCCCCAAAATTCAGAAATTCCAAAAAATGTACTCTGGGATGTTATGTTATAAACCTTCAAGGGAAATATTAAATAGATAAAACTGAACAAACAAAAATGAAAAGACATTACCATTCTTCAATGCCAATTTATTTTTTTTATTTCAAGGCTTAATCAGGAATTTCACCATAAATGCAATTACTTTGCTTTGGCATAAGGCAACAAAACACAAGGAAAAATAAACTCAATATTCAAAGAAAGTTTCAATAAAAATCAGTTTCAGGCTTTTAGTTTCCATTGCAGAAATAACCATCATATGTGCATGCACATTATTGCAACTTAGTTTTTAGAACTAATTCTAAACAAATAAAAAAAATCTTAATATCAAATTTAATCTCTTATTATTTTACAACTAGTTTTACGCCATCTTATTACTTTTTATAGCAATACTGGCATGGTACGGTCTTTCTTATTGCTATTTTTTTTATTTTTTAGTTATAATTGCCGCCTTTTATCACAACAATCTGGGTTAATACATTTTCAACTTTTTCTATGTCATGTAGTTTTTACTAGAAGTTTGAAATAGTTTGCCTTATCAAAAAGTATTTATTTCCAATTTTCATATTGCTCTAGCAGTCAACCAAAGACCAAAAATTCAAAAGATCAAATTTAAATGTTAGCTTTTTTTTTTTGTTCAGTTTTTCTTGTATTTCACATACTGAAAAATTCAAAAAAATTCCAAAATTTTTTCTGAAAAAATAAGATAGAATGCAATGTGATTGGGCCTGATCTCTTTAGTAAGGAGATATTCTGTTGTTACAGTAACAGGAGGCAATATTACATCAATAAGTAAACATGTTAATAAATGTGTTAGCAAGAGCAGGAATTACAAGGTAAACATGAATGGTGTGTACATAATATGCAGTGAATAATTTAAACAACATGTTGAGGCTATTGACTATTGGTTAAAACTAAACAAATTGAGAGATTAGTTGGAGAGTATATTCATTGGAAGATATATCAAAATTACAGAATGCCACATGCCAAAAAATGGTATGAATATCACTGAAACATTCATAGAAGGCCATGAAGTTACTATTCTTTGGTACTTTACCATTCATCCTGACATATAAAAGCTAATAGACCAGACAGTTATTAAAGACTAGAAACATAAAAGAAAATGCCTTCTTGTAGATATAGCAGTGCCATCAGATAAAGATATGTGCAAAATCTATTCTGCTTGATCTGGAGTGAGACACATCGTACAGTTTGCTTGATTTTACCATGTTTAGTACAAGACTTATTTATGTAGCACTCAGTGAAAAAGGTTAGCTGGTTTGTTTGTTTAACAGCATATCAATAGGTCATTTAATGCCGAAATATTATTGGGAGCTTTGGTAATTATTTTTACTTTTAAAATCTATTGCTGGTATTTGTACTATTTGCCGATATCTGTGAGCCTAACAGGTTTTACCACCCCAGGGCCAGGGTAGACCTGGGAACAACAGCAATTAAGAGGTCAGCGACAAAAGAACTCACTTGCAATGGTGAAACATAATTTCTTTGGTATTTAATATTATTTAGCTTACCTTATTTATGTATAGACTTTTTTAAATAATAAAATTCACCTGATACAAGGCTTAAGAGCCACTCAACGGTACTGATGAATGCAATATGTGAATGTGCAATATGAATGAAAGAGGTGGAGGAAGTATAAGAATAAGGAGGAGATACTGTAAAGGAAAAGGAAATCTCATGAAAATCAATTTCTTTTTCAGGTTGTTAAAATCTCACCTCTTTAATGAATTTTTCTTGATTTATTGAAAACTTTTCTGGAAGCAAAGATTTCAGCTGACTGTAGAGGAGGTGACTGAAAAAATATAATTAAGAAATAGTAAAGAATAATGTAGATTTTTTTTTTATTCTGTTTAGTAGCATATCAACACCTCTATGGGTTATTTAATGCCAAAATCTAAATATTTTGAACATAGTTTTATGGCTTCAACGATAGATAAAATGTATTGTTGCTCATTTTGCTATAAAATTTACTTTTGGTAATTCTACTATAAGTATGTATCATTGGTAATTATTTTATATAAAAATGTATTGCTGGAATTTTTACTATAAAAATATATTTTTATACTTCCATAGTGTTTGAGGTGCACTATTTTTCCCTAACAGGTGCTACCAACCTGGGTCAGGGTAGACCTGGGAACAACAATTAAGAGATGGTTCCACACAACTCAAAACTGCCAATCTCAGAGGCCTTGCTGCCAAATGTAGTTTATCATCTAGAACTAGAAAAATATAAAATTAAAGGATTAATCCAGAATAATTGCTTGGTACAAGATGTTGTCTAGTGTAGTATCTGACACAGAGAGACTTTGTCCATCAGAAAAGCCTGATGCATCAGCAGGTAATTACCTCTTAGCATCTGGTCAGCAACTGTCTCCCAAACGTGTAAACCTACTTTTGGTTAGGATGAGCAAACATAGAAGAAACTGGATGATATAAGCACCCACCTAAGAGGAAAAATAGACAGAGTCTCTTACATCCTCAAGAGAATGTAGAATCCACATCTGGTGAAAATTCCAAAGCTACATACCCACTAACAGTATTTGACAATAAACAATAATTTTAAATATTGTGGTTTTATTAGTCGGTACAGTGATAACATTACACTAGTACTAGAGAGGGAACAAGACCAATTTCCATCTCTGTGGATTAAGAAAAATGAGAGTTCAATCAAATGCAACACGCATCTGAAGAAAGAAACTCAGCTCGAAACTACTATTATTACCATGGATCTGGTTGGTGTGGTAAGGGATATGAATGTGGAAATTGAAATCAGCAATCAGAGTTCAAATTCCAGGCTAATCTGTCGCTTTCACTTTCACACAAATGTTTTGGGAAAGGCATAGATCCTTCTCTTCTTCCTCCAGCTATGGGCTAAACAGTAGGGGAGACTGGGTTCTGTGTGTTATGAATCCAGAATAGATATTGTATGCAATTCCCACCAGACCATCAAAAAAGCCGGGTGCACCAGGGAGTTGACTTGGGTTCAGTCCCAGCTACCAAATGGAAAAGTACAAAATTTCTCACAGTTTTCAGGTATGGAAAAGATATGTGATACAAGGAGAGAAGTGGGTAGTCTTTCACATGTCACAGATGGAAAATGTAAGACCCATATTTCAGATGAGGGCCCTAGGAGGCTGCACCCACACACTGGCTGAAAGTAACTGATAAAATATTGTAGTGAATAAAAAGTAATGTTAAGTAATGAAAATTCAAGTCTCACGTTATCAATGTGCCAGCATAGCCATTTCATTATATCTAGCCATGGGTGGCAACCAACCTAGGAGGAGGACAATTCTGAATTTAAAACCAGTTAGAAAAGGGATGAGCTCCATCAGGCTATTTTGCACCCACACCCACTGCAAATATTTATTTCCACATTTTGTCAGGTAGCTAAATATGGTAATTGAAATACAGTAAAAAAATTTAAAAAAATGTCTTTGCTTTGCACAGTTTTATGTCACTGTTGGACAGAATGAGGCTTCAGTCAGCCTCAATTTTTTATCTAGCAAATCTACAAGTTTTTACTTCAAACTTTAAATTAAAAAAAAAAAATTAAAAACCTTGTATTTTTTATTACAGACTATATGAATGATTTGTTTTTTTATGGTTTATCAACTATTTGCAAGTTATTTAAAACTGGAAATTATTTTTAGATTTTAAGAATTTTTTGAAGATAATGATTTACTGATATAAGTTCTACGAACAGCTGAGGAGGAGAAGAGGTGGATTTATACCTTTCCCAAGTAAGTGTATATAATAAACCTGACTGGAATTGGAACTTGGCTCTCTGATTTCCAATTCTGAGCTGTTACCCATTACACTACCCACATATTCAAACTTACAGCATCTGGTATTCCCAAGCAGTTACTGACTAGGCTCGATGTTGCTTAACTTCAGTGATCATATGAGAACCACTGTTTCAATGTGATATATCCATAAGCTCTACAGACTATAGAAATATGCCCAAATCGCATACTTTATGACCACTATATAAACGTTAATGTGCTATTTAACAACATTTGTTCATCTATAATACCAATGAGTTGACATTAAACTTTCCATCCAAACCCAAGTTTTTACTTAACTGTATCAGATGTGAATGTTTTTTTAATTGCAGCCAGATGACTTAAAAAAAAAAACATTGGATTTTGATTTGTCTTCCAAAATGTTTTTACATTTTATTTTTTCATAAAAAGACAACAAATAATTTTGTATCTCTTTGCTGATCTCAAGTTGCCAAAATCTTTTCTGCTACCAATAAAAAATTATCTGACTGAAAATGAAGAACTCTTAATTTTTCATGAAATCCCAAATTCATACTTACCCATCCTTATCTGAATCAAGTTTATTAAATGTCTCCTTTAAAATGTCTTGTTCAGATGAAGGCACATTTTCTAATGGTGTTGCCTGTAAATCATAGAAAAAAAACAGATTGCAAGTGGAGGAAAAAAAATTGTACTTTTTTTTCCAAATATAAAATTACAAGTAAAGTAATTACGAGTTTTTGTGAGACAATTTTAGGTTTTTGTTTACTGTGAAAAAGTGAAATAGAACAGACGTACATTGAAAAAAATTTAAAAGAAAGTCTCAAAAACATTTGATACAAATAAAAAAGAAAGTGTTATAATGTAAAAAGTTTTCCGTGGGAATGTAAAGCCAAAAAATTCTTTAAATGTCAAAAATAAATGATTTAGTGTGAAAATGCAAATTAAGTATGTCGCAGTTAGCTCCTCCTCATTTCCTTAATCCTTCAACAGAGGTCTCTCTCTCCCACGAGTATAAATACTGGCTGACCCTTCTCTCTTCCGGCTTACGCACATGTGCAGCCAGCTATCTCGACTCAGGCCACAACCTCACACGTGAGGCGAGGTAAAAAAAACTGTTTTTTTTTTTTACTTATTCCAATATGTGACCTCTCACACATACAGCGTTTCCCATATTCTGGGAACACGCTAAAAACAATATACGCGTTCGTATGGACACTCAACACACACATAACTTCTCCATACAACACTCTGTAACCCTTCATGTCATTGTAATTTGTTATTAATATATATTTGTTTGCATACATGTATATCGGTCTTGTTTGTTTCTTTATCTTCTTTGGACTCCATTATAGTCCAACATTCTTATGTAGCTGGACCGGCCAGCAGGAAAACTTAACCTAGAGATCTCTCCTCATCTCTCACACATTCACATGTCCGGTCCACTACAAGTATTTTTACTATGAAAGCATCAAAAGGAATTCTGTGAATGGCTTACAAAAGAACAACTTTTATAATAAATTGTACAGAACAAATATTGTATATAATTTCAAGCAGGTCTTAGTGATTTTCTTCCTATTTTTATATAAGGCAGAGGTTCCCAAACTTTTTCAACCATTGAACCCCTCATGCATGGAATTCTTGATCTCTTGCCAACCCACCAGACAGATATATGGAAAAATAAATTGTAATTAGTTTTTTTATTTAAAGGGAAAATTCCTTTTCCTTCGTCATTGTTTGCTTGATAAGATTCAGCTTTACATTTTGTTTTTCATCTTTCACTTTCTATATTTTCCCTATACGTGATACATGATTTGCATGAATACAATATAATAATTATCAATGTATATTTATTCACATATTTCCTGAAAGGGAGGTAAATCAACTTAAGTTAGTAAATTCATGAGTGATCACTTCCCTTGGTTGTTTTAATAATCAATACAAATAAAATATCAGTTCCTGAGCAAAATGAACCAGTTAATGAATCAGTCTTTTTACTCCTACATTTCTTAGATTGCAGTCTTATTTGTTCACGCATTTCATGTGAGGCATTCAAATACCTACGTCTATTAAGTGACAGTCTTGCTTCAACTTGATCTTGAAATAGGCTTTTACCATGTAAAGATATTGAGCAAAAAGAGATTTATGTAACACCAGGAGTAATCAATGAATGATTGATAACATTGAAGGTCTAAAAATATAAAGGGAATGGATTAATTCAAACTTTCTAAAAAATCGCCATCATTTTTGATGGCACAGATACACTTGTAATAATAATGAGAAAAACTTCATAAATAATATAGGTAATAATAGACACATTAAAAACAAATTAATATACCCTTTTATTGCATTGTTTGACATCATTAATGAGAAACATGTGTGCAGTAACAAGGGCATTGGTATTTGGTTGGAAATTCTGAGTTTTAGAGGTAAGTCACCATTGACCCCCTTTTCACATCCCAGGTATTTGTTGACCCTCTGGATAGTGCCATTGACCACTAACAAGTCTATTGTTGTTGTGTTTGATTGTAATAAAGCAAGTCTATTGTTGCTGTCATAGTTAAGTTTGTTGCTTATTTCCTTTAAGGTTAATTTTATCTTTTCATCAACAACATATTTTGGAAAGCAATTGGTAATTAGTGTTGTGATGATCACACACATACATACTTATACAACAACAAGTATTCATTGGATAATAAACCAACACTGCTTTGTAATAGACAATTTACAAATCGCAGCTATGCGACAATTTTATAATCGCTATATTTTCATATAGTAAATTTTGTGCACTTTTGGGAGAATTGGATCCCAAGAGCCTTCTTAGCTTAGTAAATATTTTTCAGGAAATATCAGCTTCTAATTGGTCAATAAACACACAAGTGGGCGTTGCAATCCACCCACACACAATATATTTTTTCAGTGTATGACTAAGTCAAGTTTCCAAAGCACTCTGAGCCTGTCACGTGATTACATAATCTATAAAAATAAACATGAGTTTGCTTCTCTCTCTTTCTTCTCTATTCTTGCTGCCAAATGTAGTCCCAGGGAAATTATCGTCTTGACCTTGTGGTCAGACGTTAAAGAACATTATCAACATTCACACATACGTACGAACATTCACCACAATCCAAACTCTTATGACATTCACCAAAGAACTCTTACAAACATTCACCAAAGAACTCTTACAAACATTCACACACAAACACAATGTTAACTTTCTATGTGCTTTGTAAATGTTTTGTTTAATACATATATTTGTTTATATATATCAGTCTTGTTTGTTTGTCTTCCTTATCTTCAGTTGGACTCAATCCAACGTGATTTGTGAAGGAAAGCCAATAGTCTACATAACGGTCCACTACAGTGTTTATTTTGCAGAACTCTTTATAAAATAGTGTGTAAAAAGAGGAAATTAGGTGACTCCTGTTGATCAAACTGTGATAGTTTTCTTATATATATGTTGGCAAAAGGTTATCAATTGTCTGAGGGAACATTTTGTGCCTTCCATCAGCATGGCTGATGCTAACCTCCAGGAGAGTCCCTTCTTCTGTTGATATTTTCCGGAAGGGATGTTCAGTTTGATATTTGGGGTAGAAGGGGAAATATATATACACACATTTTTCTATTATTTCTTTTACTGAGAGATTAATGAAAAAAACCTTCAAAATTTAGGAAAGCAAATATGCCATTGCTTACATTTGAGTGCAGAATTTGTCGTATATTTTAGACAGTTGGGAAACTAGAGTAGAATTTCAAAAATAATAAAGCTCATTATAAAAATAGCCATGTTATATTTTTAGTTTCATGGATGTTATTTCTGATTTGGGAAGTGTGTGTGCAAAGTGAAGGACCTCAAGATGAACTACAAAGAAACTACTGCTCATCATTAAGAGGCATCCAAAATTTCGGGACACATAAGGAAAGAGTATTTACTCAGAGCAACAAAAGACACAAAGTTACAGAATGCCATAACTGCCCACCACACGAAAGCACATTCCAAAGTTGTTGGCAAGAATGCTTTGAAAGTTTATGATATCTTTAATGGAGCCAAGTTTTTGCAACATTTTTTTAAACCAAGATATTATTCAACAAACTATAAAAAAGATGATGAATATTAGAAAATATAAAAATAAAATAAAAATCTTTCAACCTAATGTATTAAATATATTCAATAATAAACACACAGGCTCAAATATCATGATACTTTAAACAGTCTCTCACATCTAAGTGGCCTTATATTATTTAAATGTATAATGTTCTAAATACCAAATGTCATGATGGTAAAACCATTACATTAAAATGTTCTTTAATTTCAAAACAGCACATTGAATGACTAATGATGGTTGAAACATATGTTGGGAAATTTTTTTTACATACACTGGAACCAAAGATGTTACTGTGTACAAAAATAGGATAAAATTATCAGAATTAACCTTGTCAGTGGTCTTTCATAAAATCTGCTGGAATGAAAAACTGTTGCCAGTATTTTATATATATATATATATATATATATATATATATATATATATATATATATATTATGAAATGGACAAGGTCCGACAATTATTTTAAGACATTTTTATGTTTATACATTCTTTTTATAGATACAAATATTTAAGTAAATGCTCTGTTTATATTAAACATTATTAAACAACATTTACCGGCCTGAATGTCCGAGAAATTTTCATAGAAAATATTCATCCTCCGACAGGAATCGAACCTGTATCCTATACAGAACATTCAGGCTGGTAAATGTTATTTAATACTGTTTATTATAAACAAAGCATTTACTTAAATATTTGTATCTATAAAAAGAATGTATAAACATAAAAATGTCTTAAAATAATTGTCGGACTTTGTCCATTTCATATATATATATATATATATATATATATGGTAAAAGCTATAATTTAACACTATATCTTATGTGTAGAAATAAAACTCAACACTGCATGGTGACTGGCAGTTTTAAGCCTTAAATGATCATCAGACTATTATATATATATATATATATATATATATATATATATATATACACACACACATAAAATTTCAGATAGAGTATATCTGTAAAAGGACAATATGAATAAAGATAAATTTTTCCTTTCGCCTTTATTGATTATATATATATATATAAAAAATCAGTAATGGCAAAAGGAAAAATATATGTTTTAAGGTATGCTATATTTATGTGTTAAAGTGCTTGATATCAAGTATAGAGAGTATGTAAAGATAGAATTGGATATTGAAGTCAACACCCAGCAACAACAGTCTGTTTTATGCTTAAACATAATTGTCAGGCCATAGATATATTATATATATATATATATATATATATACACACACACACACACACACACACACATGCAGATACATTAAATACAGTATGGATATAATTAAATACACTCATATGACATAGACTTGTGTGTGTGCGTGTGTGTGATGTATATACACCCATTTCAAATACGCACACACACACATACACAACTGTAACATGGTTAAAAAGCCCACATACAGTGCTGTTCAATAAAAGTGACTCACCTGATTTTTTTTGACTAAATATTCTCTTCTCCGATATGAAACAAAAGTTGAGCTAAATTCAAAGGATAAGCGATCTAAAATCCGAAGAAGCAGCTTTGAAAGCTCTTTGAATTCAGCAGTAAGTACTGTCAAGCATCCGTTAAGTATAATGTTCTGGGGATGCTTTTCTTTTCATGGAACTGGTTTCTTAAAACCTATTGAAAAGACCCTTAGGAGCGAGCAGTACAAGAGAATTTTAGAGTCTTGTCTGCTCCCTTCTGCTGAAAGGGTGCAAATCGACCCCACCAAGCTCATTTTTATGCAGGATAATGCTCCCTGTCACAAATCAAAATTGATGAAGGAATACTTTGATGAGAAGCAGGTGAGTGTTATGACATGGCCGCCCCAATCTCCTGACCTCAACCCCATAGAAAACTTATGGAGCATTATAAAGTACAGGCTCTCGAGAAAGCAGTTGAGCAACAAAGAGGATTTGATTGTGAATTTCATATCCAAATGGAATTCAATGCTTGGAGATGAGATTTGCCAGAACCTAATCAAGTCAATGCCAAAAAGGGTTGAAAAGGTTATTCAAAATAAAGGAGGACCCATAGATTATTAAATATCTCGAACTATATTAACTATTATAAATAAATTATACCTCTATTATTCTTTATTTAAAGCTGTTCAGTTATGTTTCTATTGATTACTAGTTGCAGGAAATTAGGGAGTCACTTTTTTTGCACAGAGTTTTTCCCTAAATCTCATTTATATCCAAAATTATAATTATCAATAGAATACTTTAGGGTGAGTAAACTTTTTTACTAGGTGGTTGGGAAGGGGTCTTTATATTAGTAAGATTAAAAATTAGTTTGACCCCAAAAACAATAGGCAAAAAAATTTTTAAGTAAAAAAAATCAATGAGTCACTTTTAGCGAACAGCACTGTATATCAATATATATCTCAAATATCTCACACTTCCTATAAGCTGCCAAAGATGGCCGATATGGAAGTGAATTTTCTTGATTTCTGGTGTAATGGAGCCAGCAAAGAGAGTGACAAAGGTAGAAATTTCAAACAAGGACAAAAGAAAAATGTTAACACGTTTGTGTAAATAGTGTTTTTGTTCTCAACAACTAACATGCAGAAATTCATATAAAGATTACACTCTGCTTTCATTTCTAATTCCATCTTACTGTTAATGGCTTTAGATTATTTCCAGTCAGGTGATTTTGGTAATTGTCTTCGTTTTGATTGGAACCAATATTCTTGGCATCTTCTACTTTGTCTTCAACTGCTGCTGTAATTTCTGATTTCCATTCCTCATCTTCCCTTTCCTCTTCTTTTTCTTGCAACCCATCAAAATCCTTCGTTTTTGCAATCTTTTCATCTCTGTTTCTGTGAAGGGAAGAAAGTAGGGAAAAATTAAAAAAAAACTTGTATTGTTTTCATCACTTCCAAAAATTAAACACAAGCTCAAATTTCAAAATGACTCCTCTATATTATTATCAACATCGGCCATGGTCACAAGATGAGGAGGCTGAAAAGTTCTCAGTCCAACAAGTGTTTCTAAAATAAAATTTGATATTTAATCATTAGGGCAGATAACACATTTATAAGAGTGCTGTAAAGTTAACAGAGGAGGAAATTAAAGGGAGTAAATGAATAGAAAGAAAACAAAAATCAGGGAAACAAAGAAAAAAATGAATCACAGAAACTGTATAAAGATTTAGTCAAACAAATTTTCTTGTCTTTGATTTTAGGTTGTGATAAAAAACAACAAAAACACTGAGATTAACAGTTTGAATAAACCAAGTAGCAATATTGAATCTTGAAAAATTCAGAGGACCACTGAATACAACAAGGTAAATCTGCAAATGCACGCAAGATAAAAGCTGTCATAATAAATAAGCACTATTTTTTATTACTGTGGTAATAAATAATAATATTTATACATATTTATAAAATAAAATATAGTAAAATGAATGGAGCACTTTGGCTGATTGGCATTTGTTTACTTTTGTAAAAACAATACGCTAGATTTAGTTGTGTAACTCTACCGAGTGAAGATAGCTCTGGCTGACACCAAATAAGTTGTTTTTCAATCCTGGCTTGAGGCAGTCGGAAGTCTAGTCACACTGAGGAGCTGTGATACAGTGAAACAGTACTGTCTGTGAATGATATAATTTAGCTCTTGAAAATACATTTCAATTGAGCACTGTTGAGTGATAAGCTAATTCTATAAACAACAGCCACCTGCACTAATGCAAAGCTCTTCAGTAAAATGAATGGAGCACTTTGGCTGCTTGGCATTTGTTTACTTTTGTAAAAACAATATGCTAGATTTAGTTGTGTAACTCTACCGAGTGAAGATAGCTCTGGCTGACACCAAATTAGTTGTGTTTCAATCCTGGCTTGAGGCATTTGGAAGTCTAGTCGCACTGAGGAGCTGTGATACAGCGAAACAGTACTGTCTGTGAATGACATATATATATATATATATATATATATATATATATACACTTAGAGGTGACAGTCTGTTTCATGCGAGATGCAGTCGTGGCCTGACGATTACATCTAGCATGAAACAGACTGTCGCCTCTAAGTGTTGACTTCTATGTTCACTTTTATATTTACACATGCTCTATCTATGATATTGAGCACTTTATCCCATAAATATAGCACATCTTAAGACTATATTTCTTTATATATATATATATATATATATATATATATATATATAGGTATTTCTACAGATTTGTGATAAAGGTTTAAAATGAATTTTTTAAAAATGAAATTTTTTTTTTTCATACGACAATAGCATCTATAATCTATCTTATTCATAAAAGCAATTAAAAACCTTTCCAATTAAATAATGTCTTAGTTTTATAACATTTTTTTTATTTTATGATTCAGAGCAGACTTTGGTAATGGGAGGGGTCATGTTTTACAAAATGAAATGAAACCAACTTTCCGAGCAGCAGACCTAGTAATTGATTCAATGAATTTACTGGCTGAGATGTTTTATTATTATTTATATTATATTTATTACTATGGTAATAAATAATATCTAATCAAACACATTAAAGAGAAAAACTGTAGTAATAAATAGAAAAATTCACTGAAAATCTATAAACTATTCATGAAGGATATCTCTCTAATCTTTGTTCTTGTCATCTCTATATACTCTGTTTAAAAATAAAATTGTAACTTCAGAGTGAAGGACAATGACAATTATAACCTGGGTACAGCATGTACATGCTAAGGATAGTGGATTTTCAAGGTTTTCACTTATCTTGTGATATCAATGCACGATCTGTATCTAAGCCTTAGAGGATGACACACGCTGTAATAAGGTTCAGTTTGGGGAAAGAGTCAAGTACCAAGTATTGTATTTCCTGTTTGCCAACCCTCATGGACCTCAGTCACAAGATACAGGCAATCAGAAACCCCAGACATATGAGCCTACAATTATCATTCATATGTAATAAATACCATATATCTTGTTAATATCATACCATATATATTGATGGCACACAGATAAAGGCATAGTAGTTAGTTCTGACTATTGAAAATAAAAACAGCTGACACCACCTTTCTGTCTAAATACATTTATTGCGTTCCCTGCTTTACTAAATTAGGTAATGTTAATTACATAATAATACAAATGCATAGTTAATAATAATATTGATATACAGTAATAATGGACTGTGGTAGTGACTGTGCAAAAGCAAAACCACGAATGCAGTCCTGAAACATTATCTGGCAGTTGGATGTAAACGTGTTACGTGTTGAAACACTTTATGGTGGCAAGTGTGAGTGGCTTCTCATCTGAATAGGCATAACATTGGGCTAAACTATTGAAAATCTAATTAATAATAACCTCAAGGTTATTATTAATTAATGTTAATAGTTTAATAATATTTTCAATAGTTTTAATATTTAATAATAAGTTCAAAATGTGATAATTTGTTATCTCACAGAAAATAAATGATGCCATAGAATTGCCAACTTGGACATATATTTCAGGATTTAATAGCTTACCATATTAGCAAATATGCTAAGCTATTAAATCCTGAAATATATTTTTATCAAAAAATACCTTTTGCTAAAGGGTACATCTTACTACTTTTAGCTTCTTAGCAAATAGGAAATAAGGTATGTGTTTATTTTGTTCTGTTAGAGGCTATTTTAGAAGGATTGGATTGTGGCCCTTCAAGAGGTTGGTAGTCATTTCAGAGAATTGTTGTGTATGCTGAACATTATATGCTTGGGTTAAGTAATATCATTAGATGGAAAGTTTAATGCCTAATTGTTGGCATTATTGACAAACAAATGTTGTTAAATGGCCATAGACACACACTTTATTTATAAAAATATTGTGTTACTAATATATATATATATATATATATATATATTAATTGATTTAAAATATGGGTTTTTCGCTACACAGTGCTAACCATGTTTCAGAAATGGAAGCTAAAGCTTTCGAATTTAATTTTGTTATTAAACCTAAGACATTAGTTCCATTTCCTCGTCAAGCGAATGGAACTAATGTCTTAGGTTTAATAACAAAATTAAATTTGAAAGTTTTAGCTTCCATTTCTGAAACATGGTTATCACTGTGTAGTGAAAAACCCATATTTTAAATCAATGAATTTATAATATTAATGCTCTGTAAATTTACATTGAGCACTATTGTGTAAAAATAAAAATATCTATAAGAACACCGGATTTTATATCTTACTGTTCTTTCTTTTTATTTATATATACATATATCTTTTTATTTATATATACCTCTATAGATAGATAGATAGATAGATAGATAGATAGGATATATCAAAAATACTTTTACAGACTTTGGGGTGGGTTTCTGACACCAAAACAAGGTAAATTTATGTCCCAAAAGCCGTCATTGTACCTCAACACAGCAACTCATAACAAATGTTCAAAATGTTTCATTTTCTTCTTCGCATGCATGTACCCGTTGGATCATTGACTGGCGGACACTTGCAAATACTCCTGCACCATGTTGAATGGTTTTGCAGGTGCCCATCACATGTTGATAAAGTGTCTCCGCATTATTAATGTCTGCAACATAAAACAATTGTTTTAGGTGCCCCCCCCCCCCGATAAAAAGCCAATTTCTCATTTAATTTTAGTAGATATTTTTTCTTTTTGACGCCATATATTTTGATAATATTGTATTATTTGCATATCTGTCAATTTTAAATTCCATTTTATGATTATCAAATCTTTCTTTAAAAGTTGTTTCATTTGCTTCTATATAATTTTTTTCTTCTGTCTTATTTGATGCAGTTGCTTTATATATTATATAGTTATAGGCATTTATTATTCAGTGGGCAGCTTTTATTTCAACAATTACAATTATTGTTGGTATCTTATGGGTTCATGTCATTATATATATATATATATATATATATATATATATATATATATATATATATATGTGTGTGTGTGTCTGTGTGTATATATATGTATATGTGCATGTATGTGTGTGTGCATATATATGTATATGTGCATGTGTGTGTATATATGTATATGTGCATGTATGTGTGTGTGGATATGTATGTGTGTGTGTGTGTATGTGTGTGTGCATGTATGTATGTATATATAACTTGAAAGAGCTTAAGGTAGGGGTGGGTGACTGGGAAAACCTTGCCAGTGATTGCAATAAGTGGCGCAGGGAGAAGGATGAAAGTCAGTAGAGGAAAAGCATTTAGCACATGCAGCACTGAAAAGGGATTTGAGGAAAGGTATTACCAGGAACCTGGATGAAATGCAAGACAGGTGGTCGTTTCCTACTGTCAAAAGCTGAGTATGCTAATGATTTGAAATCGCATTAGAGACGACCTCACTCTGTGTTACCTCTATGACCCAGTGATACTACAGGTGTTATCTGCAGGGCAGTATGTGAATGAACATCTGGATTGAAGAGGCATATGGTGATGCACAAGGATGACCTACCACAGCAACATCCGCTTAACCCTGTGAAGACTCTGGAGCACATCTCTCATCTATGCTATAGGCCTTGCAAATCAGTTGCTGGTTTGAAGAGCCACCTGCGAAGTTATTCGAGAGGAAACAATGATCTAGATTGAATGTAGGTGTTGATGGGCAAGACAGCAGTTATCTCTGAAGATGGGGCAATCAACATTATATATATATATATATATATATATATATATATATATATATATATATAATCATTTATTTAAATATTATAACATAAATATGTTATAAAATCACTACAAAAATAGCTATTTCATTTCGACACATCCAGTGTCTTATCAAGTTATGATGTTGAATGTAGAATAAATGGTTTAAAAAAAAAAAAAATTCCAATTTTTTTTAAAAAACCATTTATTCTACATTCAACATCATAACTTGATAAGACACTGGATGTGTCGAAACGAAATGGCTATTTTTGTAGTGATTTTATAACATATTTATGTTATAATATTTAAATAAATTATTATATCTGCTCTACTCTGTATTGAGCACTCTTTGAAGAATAATAATTGTTGGTTATTGGAATTTACTCCGTATATACCAATCCCACACTTGATTATATATATATATATATATATATATATATATATATATATTATATATACACACACACACACACACTTCCAAAAATCTTATTGAGAATTTTTCTTGGGAATGTCTTAGTCAAGCTGATAACATTTCAGCATCCTCTCATTAGATTTAAACACATTTTTGACTTGAAAAGTCAGGAATGGATTAAGTTGAATATTCGTATCTCAATGTAAAGAACATTTTTTTTTATATAGACATTTTAGGATTAAAAAATAAAATTATTAGTCTTACTTGTTTGTCAGGTCAGCCATTTCATTAGAATTTCTGGAGTTCATTGTTGCATTTGGGGTGACAGCAATATTGTTGATTTCTGAAAACAATTAAAATACAACATGAAAATATTTAATAATGAAAATTCCAAAATAAATGGAAAGTATCATTTTACATCCTCCCCTGTCACTGTACAGAGGAAGTTGTTAGGATGAAGTTAAAAATATTTCTGTGCTCAAAAGGTTTCTATAAGTTCTTCATGGACATAATACAAGGAGGTGTTGACCAAACATCAGAACCTTTTCTTTTTGTTTTATTTTGGAAAGACTTCTTGCTATCTGAGTAAGGGTTGGTGATATCAAGAATTTGGCTGTGGAAAATATCACAACTATCTAGAAAGACAATCTTCAACTAACAATGACCTAATAGTCTACAGCAGAGGTGCAAGAGTAACACGTAAACATCTATTGCAGCATCTTTTCAGATCACCCTTCATATATTTTATGCTTGAAATTTAACTGCACCTTCCCTTGTGATTTTAGTCACCCCTCATGTTGAAATCTACCTTCCAATTTACCAAGCACTGATACAATACCAATTTCTTTGAGAAGATAGAAAAATGATATAGACCAAACCATTTGAAAACTTTCTTTTAGCCTTAGATTGATAAAACTCATTTTCTGTTTTCAGTTCCTACGAGTGCTTGCTTTGTTAACATTTTTTTTTTAATTTCTGAATGAATATTTAATTTGTAGAATAAATTTATATTTATTATAAATGATAATGAGAATAACAACATGAAGAGGTTTTTCACTGATTTAGTTTTTTTATGGTTTAACAACCCTTTGTGGATTATTTAAAGCTAAAAAGGAGGAGATGGTAAGGGAAATGGAGACTCAAATGGGGAAAGGGACAAGGAGACTTAAATGAGATGGTAAGGGAAACTCAATAGAGGATAGGAAAGGGAGACACAAATGGGGAAATGGAGACACAAAAGAGGAGAGGGAATAGAAAAGGAAACTCAAATGAGATTGTAAGGGAAAGGAAAACTCAAAGATGAGAGGGAAAGGGAGATTCAAATGAGGAGAGGGAAAGAGAGACTCAATAGAGGAGAGGGAAGAGAGAAAAAAGGGGGACAAAAAGAGGGAAAAGGAGACTAAATAGAGGAGATGTTAAGAGAAAGGGAGGGCCAATAGAGGAGAACTTAAGGGAAAGGGAGACTCAAATGAGGAGAAGGAAGGGAAAGGGAGACTCAATAAAGGAGATAAGATAATGGAAAAGTATTACCATAAAAATTAACTTAATTCATAATTAGAACATTTTATCTCATTATTGCTTTTTGTCACATTAGCCTGTAAATGAATTGGTTCAGGCATTGTCCATACAAGTTAATCTCCCGAAATATGGGACAAAAGCTCCAGTTTTGTCAGAGGCTCCTTATTTATTCCAATTCCAAATGCTGCAAAGGATACTCTTTTGTACAAAATGCAAGTGCTATCTGAAATAATCTGTATTGGTATGCTCAGCTCATATACAATCTCCTCCAAAAGTATTGCAGCGGCAAGACCAATTCCTTTGTTTTTGTTGTTCACTGAAGATATTTGGGTTTAAAATCAAAAGATGAATGAGACAAGAGTTCAGAATTTTAGCTTTTATTTCCTAGTATTTAGATGTGTTTCCCAACTTAGGACATGCCCCCTTTTGTTTGAAACCAGCCATTTTTCAAGTGAGCAAAACTATTGAAACACGTGAGTGACAGGTGTTTCTTGTTGCTGAGGTGCTGCCTTTTAGAGTGATTGCTTAAACATCAAATAGCTCCGAATGACTACTTTTGGTTTTAGTCTTGGATTTCACCTGCAAAGACTGTATTTCTCGTTTAAAAGGATAAACCAACATGAAGATGATAGAGCTAGGAGAGAAAAGCAAGCCATTTTGAAGCAAAAGAAGGAAAATCTATCAGAGCCATTGGACAAACATTGGGCATAGCCAAAACAATAATTTGGAATGTTCTGAAAAAGAAAGAAACTATTTGTGTACTGAACAACAGACATAGAACAGGTTGGCGAAGGAAAACAACAGCAATTGACGACAGGAAAATTATTAGAACTGTGAGGAAAACCCCAAAAACACTCAGTAACATCACCAACAACCCCCAAGAGAGCAGGGATGAAGGTTTCACAATCCACGGGTCAAAGAAGAGTTTGAGAGCAGAAATATAGAGGCCATACAAACAAGATGCAAACCCCTTATTAGCAGTAACAATGGGAAGACCAGACTGGAATTTGCAAGGAAGTACAGTAATGAACAACAAAAGTTTTGGAAAAATGATTTATGCACTGATGAAACCAAGATTAATCTCTACCAAAGTGATGGGAAAACTAAAATGTGAAGAAAGAAAGGGTCTGCTTATGATTCAAAGCATACAGGCTCATCTGTAAAGCATGATGGAAGCAGTGTCTTGGCTTGGGCTTGCATGTGCTGATTCCGGAACAGGTTCATTCATATTTATTGATGATATAACTCATGATGGTAACAGCAGGATGAATCCAGAAGTCTATGGAAACATTTTGTCTGCCAATTTACAGAGAAATGCATCCAAACTAATCAGGTTGAAGTTTATCATGCAGCAGGGCAATGAATCAAAACATACTGCCAACACAACTAAGGACTTCATCAGGGGAAAAAAGTGGACTGTTTTAGACTGGCCAAATCAATCACTAGACCATAACCCAATAGAGCATGCATTTCATGTCTTGAAGAGTAGACTGAAGGAAGAACCCTCCCTCCCCCTGAAACAAACAAAAACTGAAAGAGGCTGCCTGAAAAAGCATCACAAATGAAGAATGCAACAATTTGGTGACATCAATGGGTTGCAATGTGTTAGCTTCATTTGTATCTATTTTAATAATTGCCTCAGTTTTTTTTATGATTCAAATCTACAGCACATGAATGCAAAGATTACTAAATGGAACAGACAGATGTACTGTAGCTGAAAATACAATCACAAAAAAATAAAAATAATCAGCTAAAAAACTATTCATTAATTTAAAGCTGCCATGAGGCAGTGTTGAAAAGTTTTTGGTTGACTCAGAAGAATAACCTCAAACTAGGAAATATACATTCTGTTCCATATATTCCATCTGAAGTTCAAGACATTTAGCACATTGTTTCTCAAGAATTATTTTTAACCCTTACCAAAAATTCTGATGTTTGGTCATTAAAATACTGATCTTGAAAAGTGGGTTGAGCTGATAATTTTTCAGCATCCTGTACTTTAATTAATTCTACCTCTATCCCAAAATAGTTGTTACATTTAGTATTTGAAATGTATATGGAAATATTGCAATTATTATGGGACAAAGGTAATACTTTGCAAAGACCTGCAGATAGGGCCACCGAGAGTGGTTGACTCCAGAACTGGAGTTGACTAGGATTCCAAATGAGATCCATATACCATAGAAGAGCAACCTTTTTTTACATTTACAATTCTTAGTTAAATTTTTGCACAACAAATTAGTTTTATTATTTAAGTTGTTTTCACTAGGGTCTACAAGGGTGAGCTGAAATCTTCATAGGCTGACTATGAAGGAGTGATGCTAGGGCATTGAAATCTTGCATACATTAATTTCAACTCTTCTTATTAATACTTGAATTGTTTCCTCCCAGGTAAACTGACATCTGACTGTTCAAAGAAAACATCTTTAAAAGTAGCTAATAGCGACTTCTTTTTATATCAAGTACCTGCAGAAAAAGAGTTTAACTCCCAAAGACATTCATGCTTACATGGTTGCTACATTAGGGGATGATGCTCCAGCTTTATCAACAGTGCAAAAGTGGGCAACTGATTTTAGGTGAGTAAAAGAGAGTTATGAAGATCACCAAAGGTCTGGACGTCTTGCAACTGCCACCACCGAGAAGAACATTGATCGTTTTGACCACAATGATGGATGACAGGTAATTGACTATAAATCAAATAGCCAATGATATGATCATATATCATGAGAGAATTGAGAATATTCTGTACAATGAACTTGGCATGATGAAGGTTTCTCTTCAATGGGTTCCATGTCTTCTGACATCTGATCAAAGGTGCACCAGACTGATCACATCATGCAAAAAGCTGACATTGTTTGAAGCAGATTCAACTGGTCATCAATTTGAGCCAGAGATAAAAGAGACAATACATGCAGTATAAATACCCCTCCTCACCTGCTCCAAAGAAGGCCATAGTTGTTTCATCTGCAGGGAAGATGATTGCCTCAGTTTTTGGGGATACAAAAGGCATTCTGTTTATTGACTAAAAGGCCACACCATCAATAGAAAGTACTATGCCAACTTATTGAGGCAGTTACAAAAGGCTATCAAGACTAAACATCCAAAAAACTGTTGAAAGGGAACTTGTTTGATCAAGACAATGCTTCAGCACACAAGTCCTTGGTTTCAATGGCTGCAGTGCATAACTATGGCTTTAAACAGGTTGATCACCCTCCTTATTCTCCTGATTTTACTATATGTTCCCCAACATGAAAAAAACATTTGGCTGGGAACCAGTATTGTATGACATTATATCTGCCAATTGATGCCTTTTTTAACCAACATAGTCAGATTACCTGGAAAGAAACAATGCAGTTACTAATAAGAAAAGTTGAAATTAATGCATGCAAGATTTCACAGCTCTAGCATCACTCCTTCATAGTCAAGCTATGAACTTTTTAGCCCACCCTTACAGATAACAGAGAGTGGGACTATTTTTATATCAACTAATATAATAATTTTTTGAATATCGACTAATTGACTAATATAATAATTTTCTGTCTGAATTTACGGGATGAGGAGTTATTATTTTCATTCAGACTAATGTCTTCATCATTGTTGTTAGTATCTAATACTAATTTTGTATTATTATTTTTTGTTGGTCCTTGGGTATACTGCTCTACTTCTCTTGATGGGCCTGCCTGCACTAACAAAAATGTATCGATAGGGACAAAAACTAATCTCATCATTTCCATTTTGAATTTAAAGTAACATCATCAGTAAATTGCAAAAGATATTTCAGCTTGTAGCTGTAGCAATGCAATATTAACACAATGGAAATCAGCTTTTTGGGATAGCATACGGTAGTTTTTGGATATTTGTACTGGTGGTGGTGATGGTGGTTGATTTTGTAGTGGTGGTGGAGGTGGTGATGTCGGAGATGGTAACAGATTTAGTTTTGTTTTCAATCTCTTAACAACAATTTTCTGCTTGGAGAGCTGCACTGTTGAGGGGACAGTAAGACCTGCTTTGAAAAAAAGAAACACATTCATTATATTAAAAAAACAAAAGAAATCAACAGATATATTTGTTTGTCTCTAATTACAGTGTGTGGAATGTTTCCATCGAGATTATTTGACAATATTTTTTCCATTTTTAGATCATTTATGCTTGCCAATGTCAAAAGGATTTTTATCCCTGCAGAAGAATTTTCACATTTTTAAAGTATACAGGTCTTCCTAACGATATTATCAAAAATTTCCTGATTACCTATAGATCAAATTATTTGGTCATACCGATTCTCCATAGATAGTATTTAAGGAGACAATGTCTGACCACTCTTCCCCCAAAGACATTGTAATGTCACAATTTCCCTTATTATACATGGATCTGTTAATGATTTTGCTAGAATAAAAACATGTTATTTTAGTGTGCGTATGTGTTTGAGAAGATGTCCTTGTTTATTTACATGTAGTAAACTTACTGGCTTAGATTATTAAAAATTTTTTTAAAAAAAAAAGAAAAAAAAGATGTGCTTCTCAGTAGGAATTGAACCTGCATTTTCATTTTTCTGGGAAACCAATATTTAGATAAATATGCCATTATTTTTTCAAACAAAAAGGTCCTCACAGCAAGGTAAGGCACAACTATCCCTTTTAAGGAATGCCCATCTCTCATTGGATCCCTTCGATTTCTGTATCTAACATATATTTTCATATCCAAAACATAAAAAGTAATTTAGGTAATTAATGCATTATTTCAATCCAACAATATTTCTTATTAATATAAATGTTGTTTCAATGAGTACATGCATTTGAGTCTTCATTATAATTACTTGTTTAAATGCCACTGAAGGTGGCTCTTAAGCTCATTATTAAATCATTTCTATTTATAGAATTTTAAAAATTTAGAAAATTTTCTTTTTTATTATATACATAAACAAAACATGCTAAAATTGGATCATTATTACTGGAGTGGGCACAAAGGAAGACTCAACATTATTAAGTTGCAAACTGGACTTGAAAATACCTTATTCTTCAAGTTAGAACAGTTTAGCAGTACAGCCCTAAAAATTCTCAATACTATGGACAATTTTTATAGTGTTACAGTAATAAACAAATAAATAAATACACCCACAAACAAGTGGATGAGAAGAGAGAAAATTATTATTCCTAATCATTATTTAGCCACTTATATCTTTTTCACCAACAAGAGATAACTTAAATGCTTTGTATTTTATTCGGAAATTGAAAAATGCCAAAAATTCATGGTAAGTAAAAAAAAAAAAGTACACATTTATGACAAAAAAAATGAAAAAAAACTTGTTTTACTTCTGAACATGTTAAGTCTTGTACTGACCAGATCATAGTTTCATTAAAATCATATTTGTTAACTATTTCTTGTAGGGGTTTTCCTAAGAAAGCCATGCTCTTTTTTAAAACTATTTCTATAATTAGTTTGAGACAGATTACCTGGTGCAAAATACTATATTGCAGAAAACTAGTATGTTTGGGTAAAGATAAGTCACCATTATGTTGTGGGAATCAACACTTTGGATATTAAATATTTATGGGCTCCTGGAATATTTATCCCACAAACAATATTGTTGGACTCAATGTGAGTCTGGGAAAAAATAACTACAATGGGATATAAAACAAATGATAATGCATGTTATTAACTAAAATTACATGTGTATACAATTGTAATGAAAGGAAAAAATATTAAAACTAGCTATAAGAAGAATGTGCTTGTCTGTGTGTGCGAAACAAGCATGTATGTGCGTGCGTGAGAGAGTTCAAAACAACAAAGGACCAAGGAAGCGAATGTGCCTCAGCAGCAGCAGCATTCCTTATCAATGTTAACTGTCTGAAAGCAAGAAATGAAGAGTTAAAAAAGAGAAGCAGGTATTTTGGCAAGTCCAAATGGGGTAACCCACAACTCGTTCAAGAAGGGGTAACACACAACTCGTTCAAGAAGGGGTAACACACAACTCGTTCAAGAAGGGGTAACACACAACTCGTTCAAGAAGGGGTAACACACAACTCGTTCAAGAAGGGGTAACACACAACTCGTTCAAGAAGGGGTAACACACAACTCGTTCAAGAAGGGGTAACACACAACTCGTTCAAGAAGGGGTAACACACAACTCGTTCAAGAAGGGGTAACCCACAACTCGTTCAAGAAGGGGTAACCCACAACTCGTTCAAGAAGGGGTAACCCACAACTCGTTCAAGAAGGGGTAACCCACAACTCATTCAAGAAGGGGTAACCCACAACTCATTCAAGAATGTTCTTGAATACCTGAAATTTTCTAAGTTCAGGAACTTGCAGTATCAATAAAACCAGTCTATTTTCAACACCTGATATGATGTGAAAAGTAACAAATAACTTCCGTAATTCCTAATAAATTACTTTATATCATACAAAGAGATATTTTAACTATGATTATACTGAGTTAATAATTTAAAAGCAGTAACTCAGTGTCTAGTTGCTTTCAGATGGGTTTATGCTATCAATCAGCCTTAAACTGGCACAAGTCCATAAGTGGAATTAGAACAGAAGGAAAGAAATCAGCATGCCTTTTTTTTTTTTCAAACTCTCCTTTTCTGCATCTACCATCTTTGTTTTGTGGTTAAAATGATGAGCAAGTGACTATCAAAGAAACTGGAATCATGACTTTTTCAAGGCATTAATAAAATGTGACAAGAATTTCTGGGATATCATTATTCATACTATTTATATTTGGACTATTGTCTTCATCTTTGTTGTTGTTATCACATTTCAGCCATTATGCTCTTTGGCCTTCCTCAGGTGTATATTGATTTGGGTAACCTACAGGGAATGACTTTTTTTCCACTGACCATGTCTATGGATATCATCTAGTTCTTATTTATTTATAGTTCAGTTATTGCAAGTACACACTGCCTGGTCCAGAGATTGAAATCACAACCACTATCTCACCAAATTCATAAACCAATGCTTTATCTCATAGGACAATTTGCTGGGGTGAGCCTTAAACCTAACCTGCCTGTTGATTAATGTTGCATTTGTACCTGTTGAAATGCGATAACAACAACAAAGATGAGGACAATAGTTTGAATATAAATATGCCCTTAGTGACACAAGAAGTTGAACAACTTCGAACATTGTTTACTAAAAGCCATGATGATAATCAATTGGGATATGAAAGACATGTTAGTCAGAAATTAATAATAGCTGGCAATGCTTCAGCTAATAAAAGTTCAAGATAATATAGTAACACTAATACTGCTAGTCATAAGTAAGCAAAAGTAAATTCAAAAATGGTGGCACTGAGAAATTCAAGAAAAATAAAAAGTCTATGTGGTTAGATTTGATCTTCTACAAATTGTAGTCATAGCGACTGTCACAGTAAGATAGACTTCTTAAAATAGAATGAGTGTGATTATCAGTCTTACTGAATGCTTATTCTTTATTTCTAATTATACTAACATTCGAATGATTGTCAGTGTCATTTTGATAAACAGCAAATGAAATTAAGATGAAAGAAATACAAGACAACAATTAAGGATTCTGATAGTTGATTGAACTACTGAATTTTTTATATTGCTTTTCTTGTAATCACAATGTTTCAACTGACCCATTCTATGGCCTTCTTGAGATGTATAATCCACAAGAGAGGGAGTATCTGAATGGTACTCAACAGAAAATAAATACCTCAACAGAGAAAGAATTAGAGAACATTCCTATATAAGAATAAACATGACTAAATAAGCAAACCCCCAAAACATGGGCCTGAGTAGCCAAAAAGAAAACCTCCCTAAACTCATCAGAAACAGCTCTTAATGGTCCAGATCAGAAAACCAATCAGAAGGGAGTGGGAACATATTCTAAGAACAAAAAGGCACAAGACCTCCCTGTGACTGTTAGTTTCATATGTAAAGTGATCCTCAAACAGTTCAATATTTAAAATGAAATCAATTGTGTGGCACATATTACTAGAAAAACCTTGTTGGGGTAAAATCTCATTGATAGCTCTCCTTTTTGAAGTCATACCAATAAATATACTTTTAACACACAATATATATGTGTGTGTGTGTACACACATCTATAAATGAGTAGAGCTATAAACAACAGACTGGCATGCAAAGATGGTAAAAAAGTGTGAATGGATTAGAATTCTTACCTGTAAATGTGGATGATTTTTTAATGAGTGGAAAACTGTTTCTAGTCTTGTGGCCATTAATGTCAGTTGACTGTCTGCATTTCAAATGCCGCAGAACTGGTTCTGCAAAAGACAATGGAAAAAACATCATTAAATATTAATATGCATCTTTTAATGGCTTCAGGATGTACGTGATAATGGCTCTCTAGAGACCCTTTTCCTTTTTTATCTGTGAATTGCCATGATTTTTTTGGAAAGATACTAGAGTGATTTCCCATTCACATCTCCACAATTTTCAATTCAGAGAAGTTCTCTTCTCTAGGTTGGCTACCCCCAAAGTGACAATTATGCCCAATCAATTACTGTATATCCACGATTAATATGCATAACCACCTTAAATGAAAATTCACTGATGAAGTCATCTTCTTTTGCTCAATTTGTAATTGGTATATTAGAGCAGCTGCAATGTCTCTTCCTATCAACATATAAATCTTCTACCAAATTAAATTTAGCTTTTTTATAGAAGCTTGAGTGGAACTACAAAAGGTAAATTATTTATTTTCAAGCTTAAAAATTTATTTTTCATCAAATTATTATTTTAGCTGATATCTTTATTTCTAATATGCATTTTTATAAACGTGCATGTCTATACAAAAAAAAAAAAAAAAAAAAAAAAAAAAAAAAATCAAAAAACCAAAATTGAGCATTTTATTTATTCCACTTTATTCCCAATTTTATTCAAGTCTAATTCAGTCAAATTTTATAAATGAGATATAAATAAAAATTTAAATTTACTCTTCTTGGAATGAACAGTCTACAAATAATTAACGCATCTTTTTCTTCATATTATTTTTCATATCCCAAAGTGCCATGGAACAGGAGCATTCAGGATTTGTGAATTATCATCGCTCTCAACAATGAGACTTACTCTGTTATGATTCCATTTTCTACTCGTCATATTTGTTTCTCTATTGAAATTGTCAAAATTTTTCTAATATGTTACTTTCTGTTTTTATCTGCTTCTTCAAGCTTTCTTTTCTAATGATATATCTCCCAAATTGTCTCTATAATAAACCATTTCTTTGTGTTCTTATTTCCCTTAGAACTTCCTCATTTCTCACATACTCTATCCATGTTAGCATTTGTTAGTATAGCCATATCTATCACTTCAATTATTTTTCTCATTCATGATAAAATTGTCCAGATTCTCTGCCATATGAGAGGGTAGCTATTGCAGAGGAATTAAGCACTCTTATTTAGATTGGACCAGTGCACCCATTTGATGGTTGTGAGGGCTATCATCGACCCTATCCAGGCGTTATCATCGTATGGATAATTAACGCCAGGTCAGGATCAATATATCCTGCACAATGATATTTTGTTTTATTTCCGTTAAAGGATTCTTGAATAAGGGTTAGGGTTGCTTCCCTTGTATTATTGTATCATCGGCAGAATAGATAAAGTAAAAAAAACAAAACAAATATTAATTCAATTAGGATTTAACTGAATTTAAATTTCCCAGGTCCCCTAAATGACACATTTGACCGACCGTAGACCAGAGACGAATGAAACAACAGATGTTAACAATATAATATTTTTAATAAACAAGAACATGGGACAAATGACAATAATGGATAAAAGAATAGCATGAAATGTTGCGTCTAACCAGAGTTGGGAGAAGATGAGCGATAACGAATGCAGAACTCAGCATATGAAAGGGGATAACATTAGTAATCTGGTGCTACATATGTAATGGTGTTTTGCACGAACATAATGCTATTGTACTGTTGCAAGCTACAATAATATCTGGGATGGGATATAAGAACTTATCTGCTATTTTGTGGTTTAACGGGCAATTTCGATAACAGTCTTTTTCTATCTTTCTTTCTGAGGATTGAATGTTAGATTCTCGATCTGGATCGTGTCTTCCGCCTTGGGTTTGAATTCAGGATTCCTTCTTAAGATGACGATATCTGAGTTGCAAAGGCCTACTGCATTGGACTCTTCTCACATTCTCAGCACTGGAACAACCTGGTTTGCTTCTCTGCCTCGGGGAACGTGCAGTCTCAGCTTATTGTTTGGAGTTTGCAGTTGGTGTGACTTTACTTGTCAACGGCTGGCCTGCTACTAATTTTCTAGAGTCACCACGTGCATCTCTTCCTTTTTGGTGCCTAATTTCCTGCTTGCTGATTGGCCAATCGCATTGTCACTTTTGCGTGCTGCTTCTGCTGAATCTATTTTTATCACTCGTTTACGCATGTGATTTAGATCATGGTGTGGGAAGGGAATGGGTGTTATATGTTGGCTTGCATTCATCACAGAGCACAGAACTCAACAGGAGGTGAGGGTCTTGCTGGGAGGCTATATATTTTAGACACCATATAGTAACATAGAGGGGATGGTAGGGTTATAAATGGTGAATATATATCCATTTCTCAGCATCTTTCCATTTTGTAATACATTATTCAGTTTTTAAAAATTGCCTTTCACTATTTCTGTTTCATGCTTTCTCTTGTCTGTTATTATATTGCCTTGACAGCCAAATTTACACACTTTTTCCAAATTTAATTAACATTAGTCATCAGATGTTTACAATGGCTTTCTAAGATCAATGATTAAAAAAAGGCTTTGAGTGAGTGGAGCCTGTGGGCCTTGGCTAAAACCATCCTTCATTGAACCTTGTGGACTGGCACTACAGAATCACAAACAAAGAACCGCACCAAATAATAGTAACCACATCACTTGAGGACTTTCAAGAGCAGCAACAGCTAAAATGGATATCACACATAACTCAAAGAGAAAATAATGACATAATAAAAATACTGACACTCCACACTACTTCAAATAAAAGGTTAGAAAAGAAATCCCCCATCAAAAAGCAATAACAGCTACAGGACTTTAAAAAACTATTTTACTGAATTTTAATCGTTTTATAATTTTCAACCATTACTGACGGCTTGGTCAATGAATGCTGAAGGTTTCCTTATAATGGCTAATATTATAATATTACTATTTTCTCATCCTGTAAATTGTATAGTTATTTTTATTGATTTATTTATTCATTGATTTAAATAATTTATTTCTCTTTACTTCAAAACATTAAAGTTTCTATATTTACTTAGAGCATTTATTTTATCCTGCTAATAGAGTAAGTAAAAAAACTGTAGTAGCCTTTGGAGAGGTATCCAAAAATGAAAAAAATAATGACTATATATATATATATATATATATATATATATATATGTGTCATGACCAAGTCAGTGAACATGACATCAAGTGATGGGGCAAAGGATGTTCAACTGGATGGTTCTCTGGCAGAGTTCCTCATTTGACACAAGATTGACCAGTGCACCCACTTGATGGTACTGAGATCACAGAACTAAACTGGAGGCGAGGGTGGAAATTGTTCAATTTAATCTATTTTTCATACTGTACGAATAATTTTGTCTTTTCCTATTTTGCATAATTTGCCTGCCAAATTTGTTGTATTTAATGTATTGTCCTGAAAATTGAGTTTTATTTTCCTTTTTTTATGCTAATAAGCATAAAATATAAAAAATTATGGCATCATACGGCATTAGATTATGAGATATGGATAAAAATATCCAAAATTGATGGGTGTACAAATAATTTCATCATTGACTGTGTATATATATATATATATATATATATATATATATATATATATATATATATATATATATATGGGTGGGGTGGTGCTGGTAACAACATGTTACAGAAATCCTAGCAGTAGCCCCTATCATGGTGAGGCTGTAGATCTTTTCTACAGCAGAGGGGAGTCTAATGCTATTGAGTAAGATGAGAAAGAGGTGTTAAAGACTGACAAAAGTTTTTTGACAAGTTTATATAAAGACAACTTTGTCCTAACCAGTTTTAGTTACAAAAAAGAAAAAAAGAAAAAGAAAAGCGAAAAGAAAATGTCTTTTTTACCCATGTCATCTTTGTCATCATCTGGAATGGAAACGCCACGAGGTTTCATAGAACCATGGGTCCTGAAATAGAGAAACTAGAGATTGATTGGTTTTTGTCAAGAATGACAATGAAAATAACAGCTTTCTGTTGCTTCTGTCTGACCAATTGTTGTAGAAGAAATGGCTCACTATTTTTCATCAAGTATCATGACAAGTGAGTGAGAAGACATTTTGTTATATCTTAGCTATGTAACAATATGCAGGTGTAACTAGGTTCATACCTTTATTAAAGGAATTAATACAAAGTGAATATAAACAATCACTGTGGAATTTACTTTTTGACTTATAAATTACTGTAATCAGATGGTATATAAGATTCCGAGAATTCATATTTCATATTACAGCATCACAGAGTTGGCTTACATACAAGTATTAAAGTTTGAAACATTTTGTAAACCTGGCCAGTAGAATAAACAGCAATATTTTCAACAATAGAACTCATGTAGATAGCAGTATGAAAAACCATCTTATTCTCCTTATATACCTTTGAGTTTCAAATAAATGGACTTCGACACTTTTATTCCAACCACACCTTTTATTAAATATTCAGGAAATTTCCTCCTATCCATTAATTTTGGCAGCAAGCATTCTAGGACAAAGCATTTCATTACTGAAAATTTAATAAAAAAATTTTTTAAACTTCCAGTTCCCCATTTTGTTCCAACTGCTCCATGTGTGTGTGTGTGTGTGTGTGTGTGAAGAAAGATGGAATCAATACATCTGTAACACAGTAAAAAAAAAAAAAAAAATATATGGTAGATTTGTAACTGGGTAACAAACTTGAAATTGACGTTTCATCAGTTGAACTGTAAAAATGGCATTTGCAGTTTAAAATTTAAATAAACAGAAGATTTAAACATGATTTGGCAAATTCAATTTCAGGAGGACATGAACCCTGGACCAGAAATTGGAAGTCATTTGGAAGGAAATGAGAAGTCATGTTGATAGCTGATGAATGATTAATGTATTTTCAAGTGTAAATATTAATGTGAAATAACTTTTGGCCATAACGGAGTTGGTGTGCTGATAGGTGGCACTTGGATATGTTTTTGTTATGAACTCCACCTGGGTGGTCACAGTATCTACTTGAAAACTGGTAAGGACAAATTTAAAGATAAGGACTAGAGAGAAACCAGATGTCTGTTTATTTGTGAAAATCATCTGCAATTTTTATAATTATCATAATTTTGAATTTCTGGTGAGAAATCCTTCACTGGTGGGAGAATCATCTGATTAATATATATAAATATGGAGATAATGAAATGTTAGCTATGAGCATTTTACATTGTAATTTTCTAGGGCCTGGATGGGTAAAGTGAAGTAATTAACTGTTGTTATTGCTAAATATTTTCCTATATAAGCCAGGGTGCATTTTTCTTTGCAGTCATTTACTGGGAGCGGAGCAACAAGCCAGATTCAATTAAACACCTGCATTTCACTGAAAAACAAACACAGTAAATACAGAGAACCATCAAGAGTCATTCTGTCAAAGTTAAATTCTGTAGCCTTATTTTTTTCTCTTCAGATTCTGTTTACAGAACATGTTTGCTTTGTTTATCAAAGAACTTTTCTCCCTCTCAAGCCAACCATCAGCAACTCAACTGTAACCAGCAACCAGAAGCAATGGAAGAAAATTGATTCCATGATTTTCTAAAGGAGAACAATGACAGATCAAACAGACAGGCGGAACTGGGAAAGGCTTAATCTCTGCTCAAGTGAGGCAGGACAGAGAAGTCAACTAGCCTTGTTGGTGCTTGTTCCTGGGCATGATGTAGTTAGCTGATACTGAAAAATTACCTGATCCTCTGGTGCAGCAAACCAGTTGTAATGGAGTGCTGTGAAAAGGAGTTGACCACACCCACAGCCATCCTGTTAAAGCCTCATTAATAAGTATAAATCTTGCCTCTATTGAAGAATAATATCAGTAAATGTTTTTCCTCCTGCCAAAAAATCTTAAGAAATCTGTAAACTCCTAAAGAGTAAAACAAATCAGTAAAATTCTAGACTAATGTGGAAGGAAATCAATATAAAGAAGAAATAATGAAAAAAATAATTAATCTCTCGGCTAATGAAGAGAACGAGCATTTATTTTACACTCCACAACAAATACTTTTTTTTTTTAACATAATTTTGTTCCATATTGATTATTAATAACATTATTCAATCAGAATTTCAGATCCCAAAAGGAAATAATAATATTTTATATTTGGTAAAACTTTGCTTTGGATAAAATGTTCTGATCAAAAACAAAATGAAATAAAAAATTCAAAGATTATTGTAAAGAAAACTTTGAATTCTAATGGGAATTCTCTAAATATTTTACAAAGTATTCTCTGATTAATTAATTTGTAATTGTTAATTTGAATTTTTGTTTTTGGCATATTATTTCATAATCATCCAAGAATTTCAATTTTTTAATTTATTATTATTTTTTTTCTTCTTTTTTGTAAATGTTGAATTAACTCACAGGGGTAACTTGAATCCTTTTCCATGAAATAAATGTCTTGCATGATCAGGGAGCACAACACACTTCAGTCTTTGAATTTCTCTCATCAAACTGAACCTAAAGTTATAGACAAAATAAAACTATGTAGTCAACAACATTTACGAACAATTAAAATTTTTCCAGTTCATTCTAACAAATATGACAAAGCTTTGGCAGAAAAAAATATAATAAATGAATGTCTGGAATATCTTCAAAGTTCATCTGCAAAAATCATTGACAAGAATTTATTCTTTGCCGGCAAGATTGAGGAAAAAAATTAGATTGAATGGATGTAAGATGGTAGCATATCCAAAAATAAATGTTGACATAAATTGATATTTAAGCTCATCTTGAAAATGTATGTGTGGCCCTTGAAAAGATATTCTATATAATAATAACAATGATAAATGCTATCAAGACAAACCAGAGACTATCCTGGAAAACAAAAATTACAAAATACTTTGTCAGTCTTGGTGTTGAAATCCCAATCTGATATAAGATTGATTGATGGATGGATTCTTTTTTTTTTTACAGCTTATCAACCCTTTGCAGGTTATTTAAAGGCAGAAAATACTTTTAGAGTGTAAGAATTTTTATTTTTGGGATAATGATTTTGTGATACAAGTCTTACTAATTAACCTATAGCTGTGGGAAGAAAAGGTAGATTCATACTTTTCCAAAGGGTATTTTTGAGTAAGTTAAAATAACAAACACAACAGGAATTGGAACTCGGCTCTCCAGTTAACAATTTTGAGCCATTATCCATTACACCACCTGCACATCCAAGCTTACAGAACCTGGTATTCCCATCTAGGTACTAGCCAGATATTGCTTAACTTTGGTGATCTTATAGGAACATGTGTGGCCGAAAGCCCACCTGATCTAAGAAAGCAGATGGAATCTAATTTGACGTTATCATTATACATTTTAAATAGAATATGAGTCTTAATCTTTCAAGTGTGACATGAGATTGATCCTGACATCAACTACTGTTGACCAGTGTGGCCCTGGGTCCCTCTCTGAACATCTACATTTAGCTAGGATGTGAGAGACTCTCCATCACTTTCAGGTGGATCTTTATGTATCTACCTATTATACTGTTTTCCCCATGCATACACATCCTAGTCCTAGCTGGGTTATCTTTGTGTTTACATGTTGGGAAAAGCTATTGATGTCAGGTGAAGCACAGATTTGCATCTGGCAGCAAGGAAGTCATCTCTCAGGTCAACCTACTGATGCACTTGTTGGCTTCTTTGAAGGACAATAAGTGCAAAGTCTATTTTGCTATCATCTAGTGAGTTACATACTACACTAATAATTGTGAATAAAAAAAAAGAAAAGAACCAACCAGAAGATGGGAATGATTGTGATAGTGGACCACAGAGTGAACACGAGGAGAAATGAGAAGAACACCAGGATGCTACCCAGTAAGTGAGAAAGGTAAGTAATATGAGGGTTAAAATGGTGTCCATAATAGTACGTACACTGGGAACTATGCAAAAAACCCATTGGAATCAAGACTGGATGAGTTGAATATCTGAAAAAGGGGGTATTATTTACTAGTATTTAGTTACAGGTATAGGGGGGCCACAGTTGTCAATCGGAAGATTTACTCATCTCTTTGCAGTGAACTCTTTTGATGACATGAAAAGTGTTGCACATGCAAAATTTCATATATATATATAATATTGATAACACCTATTGTTATTTGTAAAATTATGCAATTTAATGTATCTCAAGATGAGCAGAATTTTGTCAACAGTGCTCAACAGATATTGAGAGCAATAATTATTAACAATAAATTAAAAAATTCATAATATTTATCTAAACTAAGATTTTCACAATGTTAACTGTTAAAATTTGAAAAATTTGAATATTTAATAAGTGTTTGTAAAAAGATATATATATGTATAACATTTTTATTGCTTCAAATGTTATTATAGTGGACATTCATATTTTAAATAGACACCCAGTTTTTATTTTAAACAGTGTGCATTACGGCTATCAGCGTGCATCACAGGTAATACACAGTGTTTAAAATTTTTAAAAGTATCTACTATAATAAATTTTGAAGTAATAAAAATATTGGATTAAAAATAAACTAAAAATAATGTGGCTATGGTAATATTTTTATATAAACTATTTTCTTATATTGAGCACTTATTGCATATTTTGAAAAGAAGTTAGTATTAACTAACTACAAGTATACTCTCTCTCTCTCTCTCTATATATATATATATAATAAAATATAGTTTTATGGTATTCTATCTTTATGGGTTAAAGTGCTCAATATCAGGGATAGAGCATATGTAAATATAAAAATAAACATTGAAGTCAACACCTAAAGGCGACAGTGTTTCATGCTAAACACAATCATCAATATGAAACAGACTCTAGGTATATGTTTAGATGATAAAAACCATTTTATAGTAGTTATCGCTAGAATTTTGATGATAGAAAACGCCTTCAAATTTCCAGAACCTTCCTCAGTATCTCTGTACACTCCAGTAACATCATGGTCTAGAGAGAAATCTAAGGAAGAATTGAGATTAATCCATTGAATGTCAATTTTAGTTTTTTTAGGCAAAATTTCAAATGCTCCAATTGTGGACATTATTATTACTGTCATTTTCTATGGTTTTTTCAGTTCTTGGAGGCAAAATAGTTTACCAATTCTTTCACTTCCTTCACTCGGTGACCTGCTGATACAACCATGATCTGACAGGTCGTCTTTTCTTTGTTGATAACTATTGTATCTCATCTTCTTATTTGGATAAGGTAGTTGATTCTGGTATCACTGTATCAGGTTTTTTTCATTTTCTAATTTGTACTGATACCATTTATTTACATAGTCAAAGCAAAGTCATTTGCACAGTTCCCAGTTTATTATTGTTCTTACCTGGTCATGCCTGCTTTTATAGTTTTCATTTAGCTTGATGCATTCAATTATGATGTGTTACATGAATATTATTATTATTATTGATCCTTTGTGATAGAAAATTATAGTCATTATTACAATTTTTATTATCTATTCCATAAAACACAATCTGATTTTACATATATTATTCATAGAACCGGATATTCACTACTTATCAGATATTTCATTGTTATGGTAACGGGAAGCATTACTCAATAAATGAGCAGAAATGTTAGCTAAAATCATGGGCGATAAGTTATAGTCCATGACAGTATTCTATTAATAAGTAGGTATGTAGGGATACAGTAAGCGATTATCTCCCTTTGGTGGAGATAAGTCATGTGATGGCTGCTTAGTGACATCACTTCATACAGTGATCAAAGTAGCCAGTCATTCAGTTTGTTTACAGCAGCCAAACCAAGCAGTGGCTTTTTTAGCCTGGGCCAAACAGGTGGGGCTGAGTCTAAATTTACCTTCTTCAGCAGTTTACAAGCACATGGCACTGTTTCCCTTTGGGAATATACTTACCCAGATATAGAAAGAATCTCCAGCTTGTAGTCCTCAATTCGGGAAAACCCAAAACTTGCTGTTTCCCATTTATGGAAAATGTCCTTGCCTGGAATATGATAGATGGATCCAGCCTGTTTGAATCTGGAGTCCTAAACATGGTTTCTCCAGAAACAGAAGAATTTTCACATTATATATAAAACCCTTCCTTTTTGTTTCTCCTTACACTCTGCTTTGTTGCGTAGATATATTTTTCTCCGCGTGGGACATGTGTATATATTTATATATAGTTTTGTGCATGTCTTAGTGGTAAAAAAGTTTCAGTGAAAACAGAACATGTTTGGCCTTCTTTTTCCTTTCAGCCATCCTGTTCCACCCATGAACTATGGTGTTATTATATAATGGGAGAATACAAATAGCAGAATAAACCATTCTTCCATAACTCTCTGTCCTGTTATAGGGAGATCAGTTTGATCAGCTGATACATCACTAGTTATGTTTTGAATTTCATGTTAGCTTTCTTTATTATATTCTTACTTTCAATGATTTAAAAGCAGAATTCTTTCTTACGGGCACAAATAGAGCTAACTGAACAGTAACATCCTAAATTACTCATACAGAAAATATAATAAATGCATCTGCAAAATTATTGATGATGGCCATATTTAAATAATTTTACAGGTGCATTGGTTATACTTTCAATACTTGTAAACTAGGGAATATTTCATATAAAAATCAGAGACGGATAGGCAATGTGATTGGCCCTGATCTGTCATCTCGTCTGCAGTCAGTCTCTCACAGACGCGATGTTGCCTCGCTCTGTCTTTTTTACAAATATTTTCACGGTAATTGCTCCGAGGAGCTGCTTTCGCTTGTCCCTAGGCCTCGTGAATTTAAACGCCCCACCAGGCTGGCATCCCGCTCCCACCCCTTCACCGTTGAAACTGTTAGATGTAGACGTCTCTTTTACTCCAATAGCTTCATGTCTCGCACATCTCGCCTATGGAACTCCCTTCCCTATTACTGTTTCCCTGACAAATACAATCTCCAACGGTTTAAGTGTAGCATCAATCAACATCTCCAGTTGCCTTGATCTATCCACTTCCCTTCTCCACATCCTTTCATTTTTCATTCCTATCTGCTCTCGCTCCAAATCTTCTGTAACCCCCTTGCCTTGATCGACCCACTGTCTTTCTCTTTCTCCACATCCTCTCCTTTACCACTCCTATCTGCTCTTCCTCCAACCCTTCTGTAACCCCTTGCGTGATAGTGGCCTCCAGCCTTGCTTGGGGTGATACGCTTAAAAAAAAAAAAAAAAAAAAAAAATGTAAACTTTTGGGCTAGCTTTCTGTTAATAATCGTACTTTTAATGACAAAAGAAAAGAATTCTTTCTTACATGGAACAATACAGTTAATTGTATAGACCTAAGTCCTAGATTATTCATGCAGTCAAAGATAACCTTTTTGGTGGTATGGATGAACTGGTAATATTATAATAATTATAAATTATCAATCATTAAATTATTTGAAAAGAATTGTTGATTTTTAACTGTTTTTGATTTTCTTTCTTACCTTTCTTCCATTTCAATCTTTTTTCCTCCAAGCACAACATGGAGGGTGTTTGCACGGATAGGAGGAATGGTGATTTGTTTGTGAGGCAGTGGATGTAAATGTCTCTGGAAGGATGAAAAATGGCTTCTCTCTGAAGATTCTGATAGTCTTTGGGGGGAAAAAAAGAAATGGTATTAAAAATCTTTGTTATTGATATTTCTATGAACTTCAAATAGTTTTATTTTGAAAAAAAATTAAAATTTTAAAATACAAGTAAAATTTTCTGACTGAATTTAATAAATCAGACCTTAGAAATTTGTTTATTTAGGTATTAATACTTACATAGACTATTATCAAACAATAAATGGATAAAATAAAAATAACAGGGAATACCAAGAATTTATGTATAAACCAAATATAAGCTAATTTCTTTTATTATTTGTAAAACCTAGTTGCTTTTCTGAGGGTAAAATGATCAAATTTCAAGTCTAAATTGTTTGTCCATTTCAAATACTTCATTTATTAGAAAATATCATCATTTTAAATACAGGAGTCAATGATTTTCAGAAAGATGGCTTATACTCTTTTTGTGTTATCCAAAGAGAACAGGAAATTAGCCTTTATGTCCATTTCAATTTCATTCAACATCTAATTAATTACACATCTAATATTTCTGTAAAATATATATATTTTTTTAATCATTAAAAATAATTCTATTTATTACCAAATAATTTCAGAAAAGTTCAATGAAATGTCATAACTATCTAATTTTTAGGGTTAAAAAATAACCTTTTTTCTTTGTCTCCAAATTTATGATTTTACTGTTCAATCCAGGGTAGCATTGTCCATAGTGGGAGGGGAATATATTATTATAATATGTGTGTGTGTGTGTGTGTGTGTGTGTGAATATATTAAATGGCACAAACAGATATAAGTTACTCAGGCACTACAGGCTCATATACATTATATACACACACATGCAAAGTCCTATGCAGATAATAAATAACAAGGCATCAGCAATACCTTAAAAAAAAAAAACAACAAAAAACCCCAACTGCCTTCACTTTTATTTGTACCTCTTAGGCATACTAGACAGATTGCTTTAAATTAGTCTAATTTTAGTTTCTCATATATAATTATTTACATAATTTGAAAATGAAAAATAGATTTTATAATCTTTTGATTAGCTTTAAATATTGCTACCACCTGTATGCAGTCATTTTTATAAAATATAAAAAAAAATTAGAACCTGGGTACAATAACAACTTTATTTATATTATTCCTCAAATGTTATAAAAGTACAATAGATATAAAGTTAAAATAGCAAAAATGGAATATGTGCAACTTACAATTCTGATTTCTTGTTTGGCCACTGCAAGAAAGAAAATATATTAAACTTCTAAATAATAAATCAAATATTCTAAAGTATTGCTTCATGTGTCAGTGAAATTTTCAAATCTGAACATAGCATGTTGGAATCATTATATATAAAAAAGAAAAATGTTTGTAACACACTGAAAACTGAAAACCATAGAGAAGGTGACAGAAAACCACTCCACTATTTTTCTTCAGAATGAATGGCAATCCACAGATAAGAACGAAAAGGAATCTGTGGGGATGTAACATGGTGGTCACTATGATTGAGGCATAAAAATGCATGTCATTTAGAGACTCGAGGTATTGAGAGAATTAATAATTCTAAATGAAAGAATATAAATACTAAATGGAAAAAATATAAAAGATTAATTAATCAGATTGGAACCTGATGGAAAAAAAGTTTGGTTTCAAAATATTAAACAGAACCTACAAAATGCTTATGAGGAAGACATCTGGAGGACATGAACCCAAAATAAACTTAATTATATTTAGTAATTCATTACAACTGGATTTTTTGTACCCGTCTTAACAACTTCAACCAAGTTAATGATTAATGTGCTTGCTAAAATCCTGACGAGTCTGGGAAGTGTTTATTTATCCTCTCAGATTATATTGATTCTTACCAAAATACCTAAACCCAGAATCTGATTGGCGCTACTTATAGAAGAGCTATGTACTTTCCTAACAAAGACAGTCTTTCTGGAAAAATAACATACATCAATGTCATGTATTTCTTTCCCTCTCTCTCTCTTTCTAAATGCTTCAAAAATCTCTGACACACAGAAACAAGCTATTATTTGTGATTAGCTATTTTTATTAGTTACTCTCGTTGCCTCAAGAATAATAGTAGGAATAATAGTAGAAATAATAGTAGGAATAATAGTAGAAATAATAGTAGGAATAATAGTAGGAATAATAGTAGAAATAATAGTAGAAATAATAGTAGAAATAATAGTAGAAATAATAGTAGGAATAATAGTAGAAATAATAGTAGGAATAATAGTAGAAATAATAGTAGAAATCGACCAGAATGTTTGTGACCTTTGGTAGCCTTTTTGTAGCCTGTTGAGAAATTTTACAACATTTATTCCTTCTATCCATAATTGTTCTGCCTTTCAAGAAAGTCTCCAGATCAAGGAAACCATGGCTTGCTAGAGAAGAATTATTTGATTATCTCATCCAGGCAAGTATGCAACATTAAGACAGAATAGACAATTGCATCTGGTAACAAGTAAAAATAGTAAACTGTCAAAAACACCCACATCACACTTCATAACACCTTGCTGTGTTATATTTGGTGCCAGTGACTATAAGAGGTGTACATTTGGCACCAGGACCAATCAAAGGTGTAGAGAGAATCACAATTGCATTCATCTTGAAAGGACATGGTATTAAAAAAATTAAAATGAAAAATATTCGATTGGGGATTGAATCTAATAAAATTTTAAATTGACAATCTGCCATATATGATACTTATACATGTCAGTGTGCCATGAAATCATATTTATATTAATATTAGGTTGGTGCAAAAATAATGTCGTTTTCTCACATGAAGTTGAACGTCAAAAAACAACATTATTTTTGCACCAACCTAATAATTAATCAATATTAAAAAAAAGTGAACTGCCTCAAAATGTGGAGGCAGGGGTAAGAAAAACATACATGCATACACAGACAGAAATATTTGTGTGGCTTGAAGGCATCAAACAATTCTCAATCTGCAATCAGTTGAATTAGTTTAGAAGTTTTTTTTAACTATGCATATAAAGTAAACAAGACAGTCCTCCCCCCACCCCCCGAGTTTTATTAATGTTTATGATTTGATTTTAGAAGTGTGAGTGGTCTAAGAGTTAACGGCATGATTAGGACTGGCAAACAGAGTTTAAACTCTGACTGGATTAATTTACGTTCACTTCGGACTAATGCTCTTGGGAATGGCACGAATTGTTGTGGGTGGTATATTGGTCCAGAAACAGATGTTGAATGGTGGAAGACACCAACAAACAAAATGAAGACTTGATTAAAAAAAAAATATATTGCCAAATTTATTGACATTAAAGAAAATACATTGACAAAATATGGTGACATTTGACTAGGCAATAAACCTCTGCATATTCATGTAGAACGTGAGAAGAGCATTGTCCTAAAAAGGACAGTTTATCACATATTGTTGCTGGGGAGGGCCAGTTAGAGTTGCTGCTGGATGCCGGTTGTGTTTGGAACAGATACTACACTTTGATCTCATGCATCTTGGCAGCAGATAGCATTTTTTGTTTGTTTTCAGTGGCCAGGTCTTTTAGGGGAAGTTTCTACTTCTGGTTGTTTTTTTTAAAATGTGGAAGTGCCAACAGGATATGACAAAGGCCTCTCTCTAAATAATTGATTGTATCAATCAATAGTATAGGTACGTTTCAAGATGCTTAGGAAAAGTGACTTTTCTACCTGATTTTGTCTGTCTCACAAGATGTGCATTTGGTTGTGGTTGTGGGCCTGGTGTCAGATTTATGTTTGGGGGTATCTTTTCCAGAAATGCTGGTTTGGTCTTGTCAATAGCAATGGTGTCTGTAGTTAGTAATATTTTTGTCTGCAGATCATTGTTGATGAATGAGAATTTTGTGAAGTTGTTGAGTGCAGTTTTTACAGTAATTGAAGGCATACAAGGCATACAGATTTCCAAAGTAAGGTTTTTGTTCTTCTTCTGAAGATTGTGAAGGGGTGAAGTATTGCTGAACAATTTGGCACAAATCTTTGGAAGAAATTGACCATTCTAATGAAATGTCATAGTTGTTTGATAGAAGTTGGCATAGGAAAGTCCTGGATGGCTTTAATCTTCTCTGATAGAGGTGAGATACCACTGGCATTAATGTTATGTCCAAGGAATTGACATTTGTCTAAATTGATACAAAGACCAAAATGAGAATCTTTGGAACACTTCATGGACATGTTGTCTATATGCATTGACATCATTGCTAGTTATCAAGATATCATTAATGTATATGAAGGGCAAACCATGTAAACCTTCATTGATTAGGTGTTGGAAGCTCTGAGTGGTGTCCTCAGACCGAATGGCATTTTTACAAATTTGTATAGATCAAAGGGCATAGTAATTGCTGTTTTGGAAATGTTGTTAGTAACCAGATTATTTGGTGGTATGCATTGGTTAGGTCAATCTTAGAGAATATTCAGGTACCCCACAATCCTGATGCAGAGTCATAGATATGGGGAAATGGTTACTGATCAGTGATGATTGAGGAATTTAGTTTCCTGGAATTGATGCATACTCGAAAATCTGTGCTTTTGGATTTTGGGACCACGTGTAGTGGTAAAGAATATGAGCTGATAGACTGACGATACCTTTGTTCAACATTTTGTGGAACTCTTTCTTTGTGTAGTCATATTTGTATGGGGGCAATTGTCATGGGTGAAAAATTGTAGGCTGTCCAGTTGTACTACTGTGATACTGGGTCTGATGCTTTCTTGAATCAGTATTCTTAAATAGCTGTGTGATTTCTGTGTACTGATTCAATTGTGGCAAGTTGCAACATAGATGCTTGTTGTAGTGTCTGACAGTTCTCATATTCATGTGCACTGCCAAAATAATAAAAATCTATTCTGACATTGGCTTCATTAAATGACCATATAAAATCACATTGCTTGCCAATGTTTAAGGTGAGAGCTTTCATTCCATAAATTTCTATGTGTGAACTGTTAACTGCTTGGAGCTTAAACATGGTGGGCTTGAGGGTGTTACCATCTATAGGTGGTATCACACTGATCACTGCTTGTGTCCACAAGGAACTTTAGTCTGTTATTTTTATCTCATACATAGAACAAGCCACATTGTATGGGCCGACTGCTTCTACTTTCCAGTCTTTCAGTTTCTGTGGGCCAGCTTGTATTTGCAAGGCTTTTTGCAGTTCCTTGCTTTGTCTTGGAAGTTTTGATAGAACCAGAAGATATCTAAGTTGTTGTCTCCCCCGATTGAGGCTGTGCCTGCACACTCTGCTGTCTCGATATAGACATTTGATTCTTGGTCTCCTCCTCAGAATAAATTTCATCTCTTGCATCTACTTCTGCAGGTCTGACAACATCTTTTTTATGCACTGTGCATCTCTGCCTGCATTGACAGGTTCATGGGCTTTGTGCAGTGTTAACTCCCTGACTGAATGTAGAAAAAAAATCCTGTCACCAACGTCAGTCAGTGGTAGTATCTGTACCACAGTCATTGGTAGTTTTTCCATCCACAGTCCACAAAAGATAGATTCTACTCATACAGCATAGTAGCTGTGATGCGGTTCTTATCATCCCTACTGATGTGGGTAAAAAGTTCACAAAGTAACTCTTTGTCAGAGTATCCAGTCCTCTTGATAATTGCACTTAAATGTGTATGACTGTTTTCAGGACATTTTTAAGTATGTCCACTACCTCATTGACTACATTTGGTGGCAGTGCTTGTACTGCACCAACAAACCTGGATCTCTAGGTGGTGTCCTCAGACCGAATGGCATTTTTACAAATTTGTATAGATCAAAGGGCATAGTAATTGTTGTTTTGGAAATGTTGTTAGTGAATATTGCTTCCAGCTGTAGAAAAAAATTATTTAGTGTTGGTTACGTTATATGGGGTTAGATGGATGGGGGTGATGTATTGGCCAACATTTTGGTGGTATCTTTGTTTGATACCATAGTGGACATACAGTGCTTTTTTTGTTTGTTTTATTTTTAAATAAATGGCAATTAATGCATGTATTAACAAAAGTATTTGTATGTGTACACAATTGTAATGAAAGGAAAAGACATTGAAACTAGCTGTAAGAATGTGCTTGTTGTGTGAAACAAGTGTGTGATAGACACGTGTGTATATGCAAGAGAGTTCAAAAGTCAACTGAGGACCAAGGAGGCAAATGTGCAGCATTCTTTATCTATGTCTGACTAGATCTGGAAGCAAGAGGAAAAAGAGAAAGATGAAAGAAATGCTTGACTCTTTATAGACCTCAGCATCTTCATGTAGAGTGTGAGAAGAGAGTTGTCCTGAAAAGGACAGTTTATCGCATATTGTTGCTGCTGAGAACCAGTTGCTATTGTTTTTTAAAAATCTGGGTGTGCAGACAGGATACAACAAATTCATTTCTCCCTGCAGCTATGGGTAAATAGCAAAGCAGTTGGAACACTTTAGCTCTGTAAAAAAATCTATTGTGGACTAATAGGCAAGAGATCATTTCTTGTTACTGGTATTATGTAACATAGTAGAACTTGTTGCATATTACTTGGAGAGGAAATGGATGCAGCCAAGTAGCCCCAAGAGATACTATGAAAGGGAATTACTCTGAATGATATGCAATGATCTTAAATCAGTCATAGAAAATGCCCATATCCACAATTTGGCTTTCATCCATTGAGTGTGGTGACAATTTGTTAGAAGTTATTACGATAAAAATATTCTTTTGTCCGATACAGACAAAAGAATATGTTTACTATTAACTTATTTACAGAAATTTCACAGTGTATATTTAAAATTTAGGAATAGAATCAAAATTAATTTGTTTTATGCATATGGATTTTAATCAATTATATATGTGGAGAAGGTTGTAATGAACTGTTCTTGGTATGAACAGGACATCACTTGTTTTCCATGAATGTATTGCTATTAGATTGGTACAGTAAGACTTTTCTGGTTACTTGAACAGTAACACTTGCAATTCACTAAGTATCACTCAGCACTTTGAGTTGAATTACCAAATTGAGTATTAATGATATCACTGAAGTGATGGCCATTTATATATATATATATATATATATATATATATATATATATATATATATATATAAATAATTTGGTGCTCAGTCAAATAGAAGTGGTAAATAGTGATATCACAGTGGCAGTGAAAGTAGTCAACATTTAAGTATATTTTAACAATACAAAAAAAATTAACAGTTGACTTTAAAAATTTTGTTATTACTTCTTTATTTAAAAAGGCTCAATGAAGCAAGCAAAAAAAAGAATCACATTAACTTTCAGTTTCAAGAGTTTTTTAAGTTCTAAAAATTCTTTGTAAACTGATGCACAGTTAACTAAAGAGTATTGTATATTAACTGTATAATTTTAGATTTGAACAAGTTTCTTATGAGTAAAGAGTGAAGTGAGTAAAAGAAATTTGCAAAGGAACTATTCAGTTGCAAAGAATAATTTCTCTTGGTTCTGTTGGAATAATGTGAGTATTCTTCATTAATGAGTAAATAATTTGGCTTACTTGGTATCGTCTAGTGTGAACCATTATTCCTCGAGGAGGTGAGAGATCTCGAGTTTCCCTTAAAGTTTTGGATTGCTTTGTTGCCATTTTCTTGTACATTACAGAAGAACTGCAATAAATTTACATAAATACACGAGTTATATATCATTTCTCAATAAATAATATAAAAGATTATTAAATAAAAAGACCAAAACAATGTTGGGGTTCAGGTATGCATGAAACTACTTATTGTTGTGCTTCAAACTCGTCTGAAGGCAAATACTTATTTATACCGTAAATGAATATGCAAATTTATGACGCTGCATTGCGTAATTATTTGATATAAACTTTGGAGGCAATCTTCATGATTTTTAGCCAGAGCTTGACGAGCGAAAAAGCTACAAAACTTAAGTACTTGATTTGTGAGTTTAAATATGATTTTAATTTCTCGAAAGGATCAGCTGGAATTGGTTTTAATTTCTCAAATGGATCAACTGAAACATTGTTAACAACAGCAAATATGCATAGAAGAGATTTCAGTATTTAATTAATTTTGGAAATAGTAATGATTTTTTTCAATGTTATAGACAAATTGATCATATTTCAGATTTAATTTTAAAGTTAATATTTAGATACATTGGATGTGAAAATTTTAATTTAAAGGCTAAATGTCTTTAATATTTCAATGTAAACTGTAATCAACATTTGTTATATTTCTCTAACCCTCACACCTTTTCTTTCTTTTATTTATAAAATTGATTCTATCAATAAAATTGTTATTATTCTGAAGTTCCATCTCAGAATGAAACATGTCACCAAGAACTTTTTTTCGTGTTCTATATTTAAATGTAATTTTTATTTTATTCTTTAGTAGGATTTCTCAGCCTAGGGCAGTTGGCTTTAATATTATTGTTTAAGAAAATTACAAAACGGCAATTCAAAAACCTGTACACACTAAAAATAATGTTTATATTAATAATAATAAATACACACACTGATGTCGCCATTCTATATTTTTTTATTTTGCGCGCATGTGTGTTTTTTGTTGAGCGCACAGTATATTAGGGTCATTTGGGCATTGTCTGTGAGAAAAGGGGCACTATAACACAATTCACTCTGCAGAAATATGGAAATGGCATGCTGTACTGCTTGGCATTCATGCTAGAAGCTCCAATACAAATATTTCAGTGTGGGTGTCAAGTGACAGTGCAGAGGATTCGGAAAGAGTTGGATGAGTCTAATGAAGATTATGAAGTTGTTTGGAGTGGTTATTAGTGATGGCAATGTTATGTCTCTATTCATCTTCCTACAGAGACTCAACATGGAGGCCTATATCAAGTCCCTTAACGCTTTGAGCCCTGACCACCACTTTACTGGTGGTAGAGAAAAATTAAAATGCCCAGCCACCGGTTGAACAGTGGTAGAGAAAAATGATTTAATGCTCAGCTACCAGTTAAATGGGGGTAAACACTTGTAACTTTTTTTTGTGTGTGTAGCCCCCAATTGATTGAACCATTTTCACTCCAAGTTTGCTTTATCAGCAATCTCCTCACACTCTGAGATCAAAAACACATGGCAGATGAATGAATGGTTGTGAACAGACAAATGCCAGATGAGTGGAACCATGCCACCAACATGATCCCAGTAACAAAACAAGTCATGTGCTAATGAGTGAAGAGTCAGCTAATTGGTTACTGCTGTCTAGGGCTTACGACAAGGGTATATATTTGGTTATAGCTGATGAAGGTTGACACCGTGTGTTGTCTGTACCTACTATCAACCTCACCTTATTTAACAGTGGAAACCACCTTGAAAATGGCTAAAGAAGTGGCCAAAAGCACTTGGGTCAATGAAAATTATGGGAAATTTCTCTACTCCCTTACTCCTACAAAGTGGAAATATGTAAGGATGCTGGAAAAATTAAAAAAGAAAAATGAATTAACTCTTCCATGTCTGCCATATTTAATGAAAGATATATATATATATATAATACGCACTTGTTTAAAATAAAAACTGGTTATCAATTTCAAATATAGGTATCCACTAAAAATGATATTTGAAAAAATATATACAGGGTGCAATGGATAAATTGTCATCCAAATTACTCAAAAATGAAAGATATATTTAACAAAATTACACAAAAATATCTAAAAATTATTAATTATTCAATAAAATCTCTATTGGCTTCAACTATGGCCTCTATATAGCTTTGGAATCTCTTCTGGATGGTCTCCTTGTTTAAGTTGGTGAATGCTGCCATAATCTTTGCCTTCAGTTCATCTTTCGTGTTACGAGGAGTTTTGTTGGTCTCTCACTCAACTGCGACCCCCACATAATAATCATGGGGGTTGCAGTCTGGGGAGTTAGGTGGCCATATATAAGGAGTGATGTGGTCACAGAAATTGTCTGACAACCATGACTGGCTTTTCTTGCTTGTGTAGCGTGGTGCAGAGTCCTGTTGTCAGACATCAGGTCTTTTAGCAGCCACCCTCTTGACCTGGGCAGCTCTGCCTCCTTAACCCTTTGAGCCCTGCATTCCTGAACAATTTTAACCCTTCTGCCTGAGATCTGGAGACAAAATTCACGAATAATTGGTATGTAATGTTTTTTGGTAGATATATTATATTTTTCTCTCTCCTTAATGTCTTGTTTCTCATATTTTCTCACACTCAATTATTGTTTGCATCTTAGTGGCTTTATTGCTTTGCTTGGGATGAAATGATTAAAAAAATCATAACTAAGCCAATGCAATTTTTTTTTTAAATATTTGAATTATTGCAATAAATTTTAAAAAAATTCTAAGTGTGACCATTGCTACAATTTCTAGGGTTTTTGGTGCCTTGTTGGAATATGCGACATTCACCATTTTATTCAAATATTTTTTGATTATATATACTAAATTCAAATAAATATGAACGTTCTATCTGGTCTGCACATGAATATAAAAGAAAATACATTTTACAAGGAAACAAACATGTTTAAGCTATTGCTAGTGAGGTTAATCTTCATTGGGTGCACTACCATTGTGACCTAACAAAGTTCAACTTAATTCTTGTTAGCACTAATAAATAATCAAATTATATAAAAAAAAACATGAGCAGATCAAAATCTGTAACAGATATCACTCTATTGGTAGAGAAGCCAAAAGGCTGCACTTCTCCACTGCACTTAATGGGGTCTGGTTAGGTTTGAGAAAAGTATTGAGAAAACTGGATAATTTTTTTTATCTCTACCCAGACTTTAAAATTATCATACAAAAGATACACAAAAGTCAATTCTTTTTTTTTTAATACAATCATTTAATTTTTTTTTTTAAAGGATTTCACCGCAAGCAAGGCATGAGTGCCACTAGCATGCAAAGGGTTACCGAGGGTTGAGAACAAGAGTAAAGAGACATGTTTGAGGAAAGGATACAGAGAAGGACGGGAAACAAGATCAAGGCATCAGAAGATGCCGACTGACATTACACTTGAATATGTAAAGATTATAATTACCAGAGAAACGAGTAAGAGGAAGGGAGTTCCACAGATGGGAAGTGTGAGAGAAGAAGCTGTTTGAGTAGAAGAGACGGTTACATTTAACTGTTTCGACAGTGAAATGGTGGAACTGAGATGCCAACCTAGTAGCTCACTTAAATACATGCAGTCTGGGAACTAGCAAAAGTAGTTCATTGGAACAGTTGCCGTGAAAATACTTGTAGAAGAGGCAGAGGGAAGCCACGGCATGTCTGTGAGAAGGCGACTAGGCAAGATGCCAGTTCAGGGCCTATCACATTGCATGTCTGTCTCTGGATTTTGTCGAGGACCTCGAGATGTACAGCGGGGACACCAGACCGTATATGACAGCAATATTCCATGCAAGGACAGATGGTTGATTTATAGATTTGATGGATGAACTCAGATGAGAAAATCTTTCTGGTATGACACAGAGAACCAACTTCCCTTGTGGTAGATGAAGTTATGGATTCAATGTATTCATTCCACCTCATGTCAGCAGACAGAGCGAGACCAAGTAGGTGCAGCGAGGCACTCTCATGGAAATGAGAGCAGTTTCATTTTGGAGGCAGTTTACAAGCTATTTCCTGCTCCAGTCAACCAGATTGGAGGTCCTTTTCAAGACCAGTGACCAGGTTAGTTTTGTCAACAATAGCGGACTTACTATTGAGGTTGGAGTAAATAGTAGTGTCGTCCGTATAGATGCCTACCTGGGAACTGATGACATCAGGAAGGTTTTTAATGAAGATCAGGAACAGTGTTGGACCCAAGATAGAACCTTGGGGAACACCAGCATTCATGATAAAGTAGCTGGAGGAGAACCCGCTTAGGACGACTTTCATGGGTTGATTTTGTTTAGCGGCATATCAACCTCTATGGGTAGTTTAATGCCAAAATCTAGATATTTTCGATAAAATTTTATGGTTTTAACTAAATATATTTTGAACACAATCTCGTGGCTTCAGCTACAGATAAAATGTATTGTCAGTAATTCTACTATAAAATGTATTGCTGGTCATTTTGCTATAAATAGGCATTGTTGGTAAATTTTACTATAAAAATATATTTTTATAATTTGATAGTGTTTTGTTTTTGTTTGGGGGTTCACTATTTGCCCATAGCTGGGACTCTAACAGGTGCTACCACTCCAGGTGAGGGTCAACCTGGGAACAACAGTAATTAAGAGGTGGCTACATGCTCCTCAAAATCTGCAGTCTCTTGATCAGAGGCCTTGCTGCCAGATGTAGATTATTATCATACTCGGGAGTTTTCACTCATTCAAAGCATGAACAAAATGAATAAACATTCAAAATATTAACAAAATCAGTCTGTTTGATTACCTCATTTTTTTTCAAATATACTTCTTTCCTTTTTATTTTAAAATAAATTGATCAAACAGCAACAAGGAATAAAATTTTGATTATTTCTTTAAAAATGAAGTTAAAAAAAATGGGTAAATCCAACAATTTAACTATTTTTTGGATGAGATGTCTTTGGATTTTAACAGATGTTGCATAAATTTACTCACCTGAAAGCAGGCAGTGTGGGAGATGATGATAAACCAACAGCAGAAAGATTCTCATGCTTTTGTCGTTCTCTTAGCTCATAACATAACTGGGGAAGCTGAAAATTAATAGAGAAACTCCAGATATCTTGACATACTTGTACAAGCATGGCTCTTTATTGGTCTGCAAAAACTATACATTTTGGATCTATATAATCTATAATTTTGCATTTAAACAAGTTTTATTGAAGACTACAGACCATATTTTTTCATTGTGAGAGGTGTACTTTTGTCCAACACCATAAAATGCTACGAAATCAAAATATTAACCTGAGAACTAGAGTCATGTCCTTAAATAACCTCATTAGATCTAGACTGTCTTATGGGTGTTATCTCATGTCTAACTGATTCAGAAACGTCTAAACCAGGGGTGGGAAAATCTTTTAGTACAAGGGCCGCATTCTAAAAATTTATAGTTTTACTGGGCCGCATAGTATATATAAACCAAAATAATTGATATTTAAAATTGGCAAAATAAAAGGCTTTTAAAGGAAAAATATAGTTTTAATAAATAACATTTTAAAGCGGGCCGCACGAAATCGTTTGGTGGGCCGCGGGCTGTAGTTTGCCCACCCCTGGTCTAAACTATCATCTAGATACAACCATTTCCTCTGATTAATGATTAAAAACAGCTCCAAATAAATTCTTTTAGGTTTTAAAGACAATTCTTTGTCAGACCTAATGGAGTGTCACTATAGAATCACAGACAAAAAAAAACGTTACCAAATAACAAATTATATTATCACTTGAATGCTTCCAGTAACAATGGATAGCACATGGAACAAGAAGGGAAAATAATTGACTTTCCATACAACCTTAAAAGGTTTAGAACTCAACTCCTGTCAATAACAGAAAGTGCAATAACAATGGATGTGAAAATCTATTTTCTTGAATTGTTTGAAGAGAATGATTTTATACATTTCAACTGATAATAATGCTGTTTGATCAATGAATATTGAATGTTTTCTGCATGGAAACAGTTTATTTCACCATTACAATATACATTAGGACATCAGCTCCATGGAATTACTAACTTTGCTTTCACTTATTTAGGTTTTGGCCCAATCAAGAAAACGTTCATGTTCAAATTTTTTATTGAAATGAATTTTTACAAAATATATTTCAAAAGAGTAAGCTGTATGTATGGATGTAGACACAAAGATATATGTCATTTCTTTAAAACTATCACTGCGGCATTGTTATAGCATTGTTGCCTAGCTGTGCTGGCCTATTTAGGGAAAATAGGAAATTGCTATTTACTGGAAATAAAATGCTGATTTCTCATGGGTAATACTATTTGTTTTTCTCCAATTGCCTGCAGTACAGACTATGTTAAATATCACCACCCAACATACAATATAATAAAAGATACATCACAAAACAGGTCATATTGTATACTACCGTTCATCATTACTGGTTTTGAAATAACACTAAATGCTAATTAGTTTATAACACAAATACCAAAGAGCAACATTTCATGATGTCTTTAAGATGTATATATATATACATCAACAGCAGGTAATATACATTCCATAAAGATGTGAATGTATGTCTACAGCAGCAAAAGTATTTTTAATAATATTTTGAAAATAATAAAAATAAATAACCACTTCAAAGGCTTTAGATATTGAAGGGAAAAGATAAAAAAAGAACAAAAAAATGAAGGTTCATCGACAACAAAAACGTTTTTGACCAATTTGTTTTTATTTAAGCTTGTCTTATAAACCACATATTTTTCTTAGATTTTTCTTAATCTCTTTTATTTAACATTACTTTTTATTCAACCTAAGACTGCATCAGTTATTGTCAGCCGTTGAATGCGTGAGTGGCCCGGGGCCCCTCATCTGAAATGTCGACCTTGTCATGTTATTTTATGCATAAATAATAAACAACAGGAGTATAGAGTCAAATTAGGGAAACTTTTGTGAGATTTATTTACAAGCACATATATGAAGTAGTATATACCCATTAACTGTCCCCCCTCCCTGCCCTTGAAGAGGTGTTCATGCCTTCTGGGGACAAGTAGAGTTCACTCTCTCAGGCAGCTATATTGAAGGTACCACCACCACCCCTCCCTCGCTCTCTATTACTGACACAGATCTACAAGTCCAGTCCTGTGGGTTTGGTACTTGGTTTCCTGGATCTTGTCCTGATAGTGTACTCTGGACTAGATGTTCTTTGGTTTGGAGATATAGAGTAATTGCCCATAGGGCTACAGTAAGTGGTAGAAATGCCCAACAAACAGAATTGATAAAGTTTGCAATAGACAATGACAAATGAAAGAAAAGAACAGGGCAAAAATTAGTATGAAGCAAACAATATATGCAAGACAAAAGTTGGCAAAGCAACAGTAATAAGTCAAAAATGTTTACAAACTAAGAATAGTGTTAGCACACAAAAGGGATACAGACAAGTAAATGCTGTGTTCTGACTTCAACAGAAATGGATCAGATGAGACCAAGAAGTGGCCTATCTTATTGGCTAGATAGAAATCCCAGCATTGTTCTATAAATTTGGGGAGGGAGATGTTTTGCAGTCATTCCTATATCGGTTGGAACAAACAGATGAAACTGGAATGTGTGTCTATGTCAGGATTGTCCAACCTTTTTTTCTAATGGGCTAAATTAGAAATTTGGATATATTCACCGGGCCACAAATGTACATTAAATAAATATGCTTTTAAAAAGTTCAAAACATTATAAATATCAAATTTCAATAATAGATATATATAATTACAAAAAATACTGTATTATTGGCAGTAAAAAAAAAAAAATACATCCATAAAATAAAATAAATTCAATCTGATTTTCGACATTACTTTCCTTTTCTAATGTGGTTGGTCTTTATTGTAAGAATGTTTGTTAACTGGGAATCACTCAACTGATTTCTTTTATCAGTTTTGATGTTTTTCATGCACAAAAAGAATTGTTCACAGCAGTATGTCCTACCCCACAGTTTTCTAGATAAATTGACAATTTCATCAAATTCATTGAATGAATGAACTTTTTTATAAATTTCAAGAAGGGAATATTCTCTATGATAAGATTTCAAAGATTCCTTGCCTTGAAGATCAATGAGTTCTTGCTGGTATTTGATTGATGTATGTATATGTATGTATGTTTGCGGCATTCAACCTGGATCGGTTAAGCTGGCTCCTTCCAAGGAATTCACCACGTCCGGAACGAAGGCCGACCAAGCACGGCGATCCGTCGCCAATGCTGAAACGAGCGACAGCCATTCCCGATTCCAATGGCGGTGAATTCTTGAAACGGAGTAACAAGGGAGTTTGAACTTCACACGCGATCCCCACACCTTGCATGCTATCCCAGTGGAGGGAGGAATATGCTCTTACTTGCCGCAGAATTTCCACAGACGCAGAGGCAGGAGTAACCAAGAGGCCGCCGGATGCCGGTACAGACGCCGAATGGTTTTGAATTCAGAGTTGACCTTCTCCTAGACCAGTTGCCATCCAAGAACCCAGTCTGTCCTGCTATTTACCCATAGTTGGAGGGAGAAGAAGAGGATTCACACCTTTCCCAAGGGTGTTAACACGTAAGTGAATGTAACGGATTCGACTGGAATTCGAACTCGGCTCTACGATTCCTCAATCCGAGCCGTTATCCATTACTCCACCGTGCCTCCTTTGATTGATGCTTCCACATAATTAAATGAAAATGGATCACTAAACAATTTTAATTCCGTTTCTATTTTTCTGGATGTAAAATCTGTTAACAAAACTTCATAATTTACTATATTTTTCAAAGTTCACAGAGAACTCTTCTCTGAAATTGCACAATTCACTGGCTTTCAATTGTGTTATCAAAAGTTGTAACTTCTTAGTAAAACCTATTATTCACTCAAACATTGAGCAACATAACTGCTCTTTTCCTTGTAAATGTAAATTAAGTTTAGACAACATTTCAGGGATATCTATTAAGAAGGAAAGATCATTCAATCATTCTTCGTTTTCTAAAAAAAATCTACATTTTGCTTCTTGCTTTGCATGAACTCTTATTTCAGGTAACAATAACTAAAATCTTTTCAAAGTTGCTGATTTACTCAGCCATCTGACTTAAGAAATAAATAATGTCTTCATACTCACTGCCAACTTATTCCAATTACTTTTTCAACTCACAATGGTTCAAGTCCCAAGGCCAGATAAAATTCACAACTTTCATTGTCATCAACTGATTCAATCAAGTAATTGTAGTTGAGTATATCATGATCAACTGATTCTTTGAATAAAGTAATAAATCTATTATTTTTATGAATTAATGCAGGAGCACTATCACTTGTAATCAAATAAATTTTATTTCTATCAATACTGAACTTTTCAATTGATAAATTAACAAGCTCAGGTATGTCCCTGCCAGTTATTGCACCATTCATAAGGCATAAGTTCAACATTTATTCAATTATATTAAAACTGACATCAATTGCTCTGATGAAAATAACTAATTGTGCAATATCACTTTGATCGGGACTTTTGTCCAGTGCTAAAATGTAATAAACATTTAAATAATTGGGTCTGTAATGTACTCACAATACTGTCAACTATGTCATCAAATCTTCTACCAATTATCTGATGGGAGAGACTTGTTTCATTGAATAAGTTCACTTTCTCAGGACAATATTCATTAAAAGCAATTAATCCAATTCCTATCAAATTGTGAAATGAAGGTTGTTTTGAATGGACTTGCTTCCAGATCCTTTCACATGAATGTCGGTGTCCCTCAAGGATCTATACCTACACTGTTTCATCAATGATCTTATTGCTGCCATCAGTTCCCATTTATGCTGATGACACTATCATTTACTCCTGTCTCAATACAAATCTATCAGAGTTGACAAAGTTAACCTGGGCACTGTTCTTGAAAAGGACCTGCAATCAGTGGTTAACTAGGACAGGAAATGGCTTGTAAATTTTAATGCCTCCCGAATGAAACTGCTCTCATTTAACCACCATAGAGAAACTTTCCTGCCTGCCATCAGAGTGGCTGATGCTAGACTCATGGAGAGCAACACACTACACCTTAGCCTCACATTTTCCACTGACTTAAAGTGGAATGACTACATTGAATCATCAGCTGTATCTACTGCAAGGAAAGTTGGCTCACTGTGTCGTGCCAGAAGGTTTTTCTTGTTCTTTACAAATCTACCACTCATCCATGCATTAAATACTGTTGCCATACCTGGTCAGGTGCTCCTGCTACTCATCTCGAGGTCCTTGACAAAATCTAAAGAAGGATCTGCAATGTAATTGATCCTGACTTGGCATCTTGACTTCAGTCACTTTCCCAGACATGATGTGGCTTCCCTCTGTCTTTTCTACAAATATTTTAATGGCTACTGCTCTGACGAGCTTTTTTCCCCTGGTGCCTGGACTAGGAGTTTAAGTGTGCTACTAGATTGGCATCAAGGCCCCACCCTTTTACTGTTGAATTAGGTAAATGTAACTGCCACTTCTATTACAACAGTTTCTTTTATCACAGTTCCTGCTTGTGGAACTCCTTGCTTCCCTGATAACTACAAACTTCAAAAATTTAAATACAATGTCAATTACCATCTTCTGTCTTCTTGAACCCCGTTCAGCTTTTATCCTTTCCTCAGTCCCTACTTATACCCAGTCTTTTCTCTCACCTTTACTCTTTGTAACCCACTGCATAATAGTGGCATTTCTGCCTTGCTTGGGGTGAAATGATTTAAAAAAAAAAAAGGAAAAGGAAAACAATACATTATTTTATTAATTCACCATCTAGTGGCTTGTTTGCTGAGCCAATTTTTCAGCTATTAAATAGCTAACTTTTGAAGATGTATCAATTTTAACAACAGATTTTTTGAGAATGTTTTGTTGAGAACTAAACTGCTTTTTTAATTCATCCATTTTCATTTTTCTTTATTTTATTTGTTATAATCCAACTCATGCTTGGCAGCAGAGTGACACTTATTATATTCCTTATACAGGGGAATTTTATCATGACAAATGAGGCAAATAATATTACTGCATGTTACAATTACAAAATATCTTTTGTCTATAGAATATTGAATTTTCTCTTTTCTTCTGTTAGTTTTCTTTTCTTAGTATTTGATGCCATGATCAAATGCTAGGTTATTAAAAATGTAAATTTAAAGTTAACTAAATAATTATGAATATAATTGGAATGTGTTGAAAGTATTTAAATTATGTTAGCAAAAGAAATATATAAATAGACTTGTGTGTATCATAGACCTGAAATTAAAAATAAAAATGGATAAATTTAAACTAGCCCCTTCCACTTAGCATTAGGCCTAACCTAGAGTCACTAAAAATGCCCGACCCTCTTTTAAAAAGAGGGAAGATGAGTCTTTTTCATTTGCCTGATTAAAGGTTTCCATTCTTTATGACTAACAGCATAACTGGACACTGATACTACATTTTCCGAATCACTCTGCATTGGTCTGAAGTCACTATATCCCTTAACATTGTAAAAAATGTTAAGAAATAAAACCGCCATTATTCATCAAACTGTAAAATTTTTGAAACTGAAACAATAAAAATGAAAGACCATGCCCACAAAATTAGTTCAAAATTGTCGCCAATTATGTCATCAAGGTGTATTCTTTTATTTATTCACTGCCCCATTAACAGGAAATTTGACAAGTTGAGTTTAACATGGGAGGTTCAAGCAGATGTCTGAGGACTGCACCACGTGACCCAGAGCCAAGAAACCATAAACTAAATAATTTTTATTTAGCTCTGGCTCTTCAGCCAGTGTGTCTCAGCAAAGGTCTTTGTACCTTCCCCCTTTTTAGCGCAATGGGAAAGTGAACCTACCAGCATAATCTGGGAATAATTTTCTTGACATACATTACTAAAGTAAATACCTGAAGATACCTGAAGTAAGTACCTGAAGATTTTAGGGTGCAATGGAATATTAAGTGAGTCATGGGTTGGATGCCCTGGTCTATGTGGACACCTGTACATTTGTTGTGTCTGACACATGTTGGTTCATCCACTGGAACCATGCGGTTCCATTGGGCATATTTGTAGTGCTGAATTTTTTGGGAGGCTACAGTAACAATGAGTTTGACATCTAACACTCACACTTGTTTTCCTGGGGGGAGGCTGCTGAGATCAGATGCTCTATGGCACTTGTTGGGAATTGGATTAGCACTCTTTATCTCTTTTTCTTTAGATTTGATGGCAACACTGTCTGGCAGAGATGGGTCAAATTGTGATTGGCACTATAGTATGCAGTCTGCATCACATTGGTAACTGTGCTGGACTATATCTGTTCTCGAGTAGAGTTGACCTGTATGACAGTAAGGCAAGGTAAGGGCCAGTTGCTTTGGTCAGAAGATTATTTTTATATCTGGACTACCCATTCAGATTTCCTGTTGCTTTGTAGATATCTAGGGCTGCTGGCCACATGCTAAAATCCATACTTTGAGGCAAAAGCTGAAAACGTACAGCATGCAAATTGTGGCCCATTGACAGTTACCAACATCTCTGATGCTCCATGGTGTGTGCATATTAATTTTAAATGAACTGTCATGTCAGATGACTCCGAGTGAGTGAAGCTTGTGGTTTCTAGGAATCTCGAGTAGTGGCCTACTAACAGATGCAGTTTCAAAGTATAAATGTCTGCCTCTAATCTCTACCAGAATCTAGCTGAAATTTTTGTCTGAATAAGAGGCTCTGCATGATTAGTACACTCTTTTGAGCAAGTTATGCATTTAATCATTAATTCATTTAGCTGCTGGCGTCATCCTGGTCACCTTACACTCTGGTGTGTGCATTCTTTGAATTTTCCTATGCTATGGTAACCTTCATAAAGTCTGTCAAGGATGTTGTTCCTTAGTGCTGGAGGAATGACTAGCTTAGTATCCTTAGGCAAGCATCCTTCATGTACAGTTAGGAAGGTACACGCTGCCCAGTACATACTTAACACTCCTGACTATGTGTTATATTCAGGCCATCCATCTTGGCACATCTGTATGACTCTAGAGCACACCTCAGGTGTTTGCACAGACTCTTATATTTATACTATACAAATATCTCATTAGTCTCATCTAGAAGCATTGTATCCTTGTAGTTAAAGCATCCAAAGTTTTGACCCCAAGGAAGCTCAGCAGTGGCTTGTGATCTGTTTTGAGCAGAAAATGTTAACCAATAATGAAGTCTCAGAACCTCTCACAGATCCATATCAGGGCTCTTTTTCAATTGAGTGTACCCCTGCTCAACTGGTGAGAGGGCATTGGATGCATAGGCAACAGGCTTCTATTCCATTTTTGGAATAAGACTGCTCCCAGTCCATAACAGGATGCATCTTTGGTTTCTTTGCTTGGGTTCTACAGAATTAAAACTGGCAGATTTAATGTTTTCTTTCAAAGTGTTGAAGGCTTTGTCTTGTTCATCTCTCCAGAACCAGTGGTTTCTTTTGAAAACCGGTCAGTCAGGCGTTTGTCCTTTTCAACTAATTGGTGAATGAACTTTTCCAGTTGGTTTACCATCCCCAGAAAACTATGTAACTTACTTATATTGGTAAGTTCTCTCACAGCTGGTCTTTTGCTCAGGTCAGCCTTGATTCTTCCATCTGAAATAATGTAGCCAAGAAACTTTATTTTTTCTTGAGAACTCTTATTTGTCCATGTTAAGTGTGATCCCAGTCTTCTCCATGTTACTCAAGACTGCATGTAGATGAGTCATGTTCTTGGCCATGTACTCATATCAGACAGTCATCTACAGGATGATTGAAAAGTAACTCCCTATTTTCTGTATGATGGACTCTCCCATCTAACTATAATTTTCACAAGACAGGAAGTTACTTTTCAATCACCCTGTAGATGGCAGATAACCTGTTCCAAGCCTTTGGATAACCTCTGTGGCCATCCTATTCTGGAAGTGCTCCAGTGCTGATGCTATTCCATATGGTAGCCTTTTGAAGAAATATCTCCCAAAAGGTATGATAAAGGTTGTCAATTTAGATGACTCCTCAGCTAGAGGGATTGCCAAAACTCCATGTTAGCATCAAGCTTGCTGAATATCTTGTCACTGACTAGTGACGCTAATGTTTGTTCTACTGATCATAGAATGTACTTTTCCCTACACACACAATGGCTTATTGAGTTGTGTGAGGTTGACAGTTATGCAAGGATCTTTAGATTTCTTCACCACTGTCACCATACTTGTGCACCATTAAGTGACCACCTCCACATGGCTGATAATACCCATCTGCTCCATGCATTGCTTTTTTTGTTGAGCAGGAAGAGGTATTCATCACGGTGTCTTGAATGAAAATAGCTTTGCATCTAGTTTGAGTTGAATTATGTGAAGTTGATGCAATCAACAGTGAAACCACAGCTCAACAATGGATACCTGTTTTTAAGTGGGTCCAGTTCAATGCTGTTGACATGTGACACCAGTTCCAGCCTGGTGATGACAGGTTTGTCTAATAGAGTTGTGTGTAGTTTTGATTATGTAAGCCTGTTCTTGTGTGTTTCCTTCCATTTTGGAGTGTGATATTCATACTTCTAACATATATGGGAACACATCCTGAGCCAAATATTACTCTTTACATTTGCAAGTTTTGTAGATTTGTTTTTGTAGATCTGGTTGAACTGATGGTCAGGAATAACAGTCACAGCACCTGTGTTGATCTTAAATTTTACTTTCCTGCATTCACTTTGAGATGGGTATCTGCTGATAATGAACCCAGGAAAATGCTATTGACATCTTTCATTTTATGGACAGCTTTTGATGCACACACTTGCCTGTAACGTCCTTCCTCCCCATGTGTATGACATGTCACACCTTTAGCAGTATATTGCGTTTTGGAACAGTATGAGTTGTTTCCACATTTGTATTTATTTTTAATTATACTTATCTGTGTGTTATCTGCATTTTTGTACCTGTTTCTCATTGTGTATAACTGTCTACAGGACATGCCTCAGTAGGATTTTCTCCCTTCAGGTTGCACTGGTGTAGCTTCACAGTTTCAGTCTTCTGAGCCTTCTCAACTACATTTTCCAGTGTAAGATCACTGTCCAACTGCATTCTTTCCTATAAACGTGAGTCTAAAAGACTGACAACCAAACAATCCCGGATAAATTCATCTTTCACGACTCCATAGTTGCAATGTTCAGCCAATGTATATCTCGGTTTATCACAAGAGAATTCATGCTACATCTTTGTTACTTCCTAATAAAGATTTCTCTCTCTCATTGATTATATTTTGCTTCCCAATAAAAATGTTCGATCTGTATATGTTTGAGTTCACTGGCTATCTCCCATGTTGTTATATTCTCAATTGGATTTTTATCAACCTCAATTAGTTTAACCAACTATGAAGGATTTGTGCAAAATCTCCGATTTTGATATTCATAATCAGTTTTGTATTTGAGATACATTTTCACCTTTCTGAAAATAAAATATGTTGAAAATGTTATTTTCTATTTTCAGTGATAAAGTACATAAATAAAAAATTAATTTTGACAATTTTGAAATTAATATTTTTGCATGTTGTTAAAACTAAATGATTTCCATCAAGTGGCAAAAAACGGAAAATTCTCTTGCCAACCTAATACTTATTGAAGAAGTACAGATGCAAATCTATGCATTCATGTACACACATGTACATCTACACACACTTACATGACTATACATACATACATACAACTATATATCTACATATGCTTACATGCATTTACATACAGATAGTTACATACATGTACAGCTACACATACATGTATACCTACACACGCTTACATGCATGTACATACAGACATGTCAGCTTGTATGAGCGGGGATAGAAACTCAGATGAGTAATTGTGATTGGTTCAGGTTAATAGAGACAGATGTCACGGTTACCAACAAAACAGAAAAGGCCTGATTAAAGTTGGTAGGAGAGCATTGGTCATGTGTGAGGTCAGTTGATTATTGAAAAATTACTTGCAGAAAACAAGTTATGGCAGGTGTTTTACCCTCAGTAAACAGGTGCAGTGATATGAAGGATGAAAAGTAATTGCAAACATGTTGCTTTTTATTCAGGTTAGCCTTGCAGCTTTTGTTTTATTTGTCTTAATAAAACTTACAAATAAATAAATTGCAAATAATATACCTGTCTCGTATTGGTTGTGGCAGCACTAAGTCATTTCCACCATGCACATATTATTCGGAGACAAATGAAATTCCCCAAGAAGCATAGTTACAATTATTTATGTAATTGGCTTATGGCCATATCACATTGAAATACCAGTTCCCATATGATCACCAAAGTTAAGCAATGTTGTGCCTGGTCATTTTCTAGACGGGTGACTGCTTGGAAATATCAGGTGCTGTAAGCTTGGATGTGTGGGTGGGGTAATGGATAATGGCTTGAAATTGTTAATTGGAGAACTGAGTTCCAATTTCTGTTGGGTTCATTATAATCATTTGTGCACAAATACCCTTTGGAAAGGTATGAATGCATCTTATCTTGCCCAGCTATGGGTTAATTATTAAGACTTGTATTGCTAAACTATTATTATCTGTTCCCCACAAAAATATTTCCTGGCTTTAAATAACTTGCAAAAAGGTTGCCCCAGCCCCTCAACCTCCGATGTCTTACTCTCTGGGTTGAGGTGTCTACTTGGTCTTAACCGAACTTAAGGGAGTAACCGTAGGTCCCCTGAGCATCCGTAGATCATTTGACCGGTCCACTGGTTTAATCCTGCTTCCTGCCCACGTTGTGTTTGGTTTGATCCAGAAAGCAGAAGTGATGTTCATCCATTCACGGTCGACTGAAGATGTAGACACGGCTGGAGAGTCTGTACTAAGAAATTTAGAATGCACGAAAAGAAAATATATATCTGCAGTAAGCCAGACAAACAACTATTCAATGGTTGAATTGTTAATGTCTTTTACATAGCAGAAAAGAATAGAATAGAAAAGAAACGGGTTACAGAAAAGAAAATAATTGACGTAAAAACTCATACACTGGATTCTAGACAGCGAGAGAGTGAGTTGCGATTAGCTGGTCTTGAAATCGTCTTAGAACGATATACAACTCTTGCGATGAAGAGATAAAGATTTCTGTGCGTGGCTTAAAGTTTAAAGTTGTGTTCCTCCTTGGCAGTAGTAACATTAGTAGTAATCTTTGTGATAGCAGAAGCATCGGTACTTATATTAACAGTACATGTTAGCGGGGGTGTTGTTCCAATCCCTGACATCACTTCCAGTCTCCGACCTCTACACCCAGCTCAACTGCACTCGACAACAGACGAGCCCCAAAACAACCTTTTGATTATTGTAACTTGTTCAACGTTTCCGTTTCCAATGGTAGTAATAATAGTAGCAGTAGCAGTCTTAGATTGTTGGAGGAGTAATTCGCTTCTTCGTACTTATATCAACAAAATATGTTAGCGGGCGTTTGGTTCCAATCTCTGACGTCACTTCCAGTCTCTGACCTCTCTCTACCCAGCTCGACTGCACTCAACGACAGACAAGCCAACCACTCCGCCAAAAGATTTCTGTGCACGTTTATATAGATAAACCTGGCTGATCATAAATCGACCTTTGGCCCGCACACGATTATCACGAGTGCTGCCTTCAACCCAAAATCATGTGAATTTCAAAGTTCCTCATAGCCTTAGTAAGCACTATTTCAAATTTTAACCGATAAAAATTATCTTGATCATCTTCCATTGTCTTTCTAATGACCCAATTCCAAATGGGCTAGATCAGATTCCCATCAGTAAACAAAATTGTTCTGCTCCAATTTCACTGTTCAAATCTACTCCAATTTCAATAAAAAAAAAAAAATATGTATTGTGTATGGTTCCCAAACTCTCTCTGTTACAAGCTGTAGAAAATGAATCAATAGAAACTTATATTGTTAAAATTTTTTTTCTCTGATTAAATTTTTTGTCTCAGTAGTTTAGGAGGATGGGATGAAAGTAATAAAATAATGTACTGAAACCTGAAACTTGCCAGCTTGTGTGCAAAGCTCTTTAACCAAGAAGTGGAAGGGGGAGGTCAATAGAAGGTGAAAGAAAGGGAAAGAAAAACAGAAGTGTTTTTTTCAAATACAATAAATTGTTTTGATGTATGTGATTTTTTTAACCGATGGCTACTCAAGCTGGTTGAAATCTGAAATTCTTATGTTGACTGCCAAAATTTGTTGTGTAAATCAGGTGACCTTTGGCTATAAAAATTCCTGCAATATGACCAACAGCAGTTGGAGACGTGACGTTGAGGAGTAGTAGTTGCAACCGTCAGAAGAGTAGGGAGACACAATGCCTTCCAAAAACATCTGAAAACCTGACTGAGCTGCCATGAAAACCCACTCCCCAATGAAGTCTTGACAACTAAATTGTCAGAATTCTCATTTTCACCCCAACTATTTTAACAAAATAGTTGTTTTCATGACAGAACAAGTACAGTTCTAAAAACAACACTCTACATTGAAGACTCTGAACTCAGAAGGCATGAACAGATTCTGTCATGGACTTCAATAACTCACATCAAATTACAAGAACAGTCACTTTTTATATCTTCAAGATAAATATAACCTTTTAACTGGGTTCAACCTCACTGAAACTCTTTTATTGTACCCTCTTCCTCGTCAGTTGTATTGTTTTGTATCGGTTGGCATTTGTCTTGTCTTATCTCATTTTGATTGATATTGATTGTAAACTTGATCTTTTAACCACAACTAGCATTGAGCCTTATTCTAGAAAAATAAATTACTTGTCCAGGATATTGCCCTCTTTTCTGAGTGCACAAACCACCGAATTTCTGTATCAAAATTTGCTATTTTATTTTAATAAAATGATTTTCACCAAGTATCTCACATCATTTTTTTTATGGTACACATTGTTGCTGCTTGATCTCCATTCTATCTAATCTCTTCTAACCAAACCCACAGAAATATACATTAATAGCCCCCCACCCCACATCATTTTTTCATAACAATAAAAACACACTGTTTAAACTACTGGCTTCTCCATCCTTCCATTTCTAAAACTAGGACCAAAGTCATACATCATCATACTTGAAAAATACAAATACTTCATAATTATTACATATAAATACCATCAATTTTATATGTAACAGAAATGGAAAACAATATAATTATAAACATTATTTGCCTGCCTATAGATTAGAAGGATATCTACAGAAAAAATAGCTTGTGGCAATTCATTCAATTTCCATTAGCTGCCAATTTCAAGCCTGCTCTATTTAGTCAAATATTGAACATAGTCTAATATCTGTATAGAATTCCACTCACAAGGCTAGGATCAGTGGTTTTTAGACACTATCCAAAAAATGCCCTATACTGAGATCGCCTTCTCTAACCAATAATTTCCATAAGTTACCTTTCTTATATATCGACCCTGGTGAGATTTGAACACAGATAGTGTGAGTGTGAGAGAGAGAGAGAGTAAAAAGTCTCAAAGTCAGGCATATTGTAATAATGTGAATCGTAGTTTGTGACATGGTGTTGAATAGCTCATTATTTGATCAGTACCAGCTGGGTCAAGGGTTATGATGTTTATTTAAATATGCATCTTGTATAGTAGCAAATACAGTATGTAATTAAATAAAACACCTTGTCTTGGTGTGATGGTTAACAAGCTGGTTTCACATTTCATTACTACTGAATAGTGAGTTTGATTCTCACTAGATGCTCAATATCAGTGGTCTTGTGCCAAAATTAAACTACTCTAAATAAATACCATTAAATAGTATGATAATAGTTGGTCAGAACAGATGATACAGCTACAATGAAGTCCTAGAAAGTAATTACAAGGCTCTGAGAGGTACAGCGTTGATAGGATGAACTGGCCTGGAATTTTCTCCTAATCCTCAAATAGAGCTTCTGGTAAAGGACATCAACACTACATCATGCGTGAATTGAGAGCAGGCATGGAAGTAGTAAGGTTTGGATACGTGGTGGCATTGGGCTAGCCAGGTGTGTTGGCCAAATGAGAACACATATTGAAAAGAAAGATAACACGGTTAGATATCTGGCATTCTAACATCATCCACGTTAGATTCCTTACCTGGGCTGTATATGACACTTTACTTTAGCTTGGAGATAGGGTATGATATTGAGAGTACCGAAACCCCTAATGATCTCAGGACTACATCACTGATGATATGGCCAGATACATAATCCTGATCTATTTTTTCTCTCTCATATATATATATATATATATATATATATATATATATATAAATATATGTGTGTGTGTGTGTATGTATAAATATTTTAGATTGAGTGTATCTGTAGAAGAGACGAAATAAATAAAAAGAGATATGAGGAAAAACTACTTAACCAACACATTTCATCCTCTGAGGGACTATTTATTTATTGTGCTGCATGTGTTTATATACACAGAGGCAAGGATGTCATTGGTTTATCAAGGTTTGTAAATTTGATGATTCGATAAACCAATGGCATCCTTGTCTCTGTGTATATAAACACATGCAGCACAATAAATCCTACATTGCCTGGATAAAGTCCCTCAGAGGACGAAATGTGTTGGATAAGTATAGTTTTCCTCTCGTTTCTTTATTCATATACGTGTGTGTATGTGTGTCCGTGTCTTCATGCGAGCATGACCATCGACAGTTTCTGAACAGTTCCATTTCCCTAATTCTACTCACAAGGCTTGGCTCGGTAGTTTTCAGACACTTTCCGAAAGCGCCCCATACTGGGATCACCTTCCCTAACCAATAACCTCAATAAGTCACCTTCTTAATATATCGACCATGGTGAGATTTGAACACAGGTTGTGTATGTGTGTGTGTGTGTGAGTGAGAGAGAGAGACTAAGAAGTCAGGCATATTGTAATTGTGACATGGTGTTGAATAGCTCATTATCTGGCCATAGGTTGGTATTTGATCAATACAAGCTGGGTCAAGTGGGTGAAGGGTTATGATGTTGAGAGACCCGAAACCCTTAATAATCTCAGGATTACATCATTGATGATATGACCAAGTGCATCATCCCAATGTATTTCTAACGATCATTTAATATTAACAAAATGAAGCAATGGTACTCTAGGCCATTTCAAAATCAGTTCCTGACAATCTAACACACTTATTTCAGTATCACTTCCACTTCTATTCTAAATAATCTGCAAAGTCTACTTTCAGGTTTGCCATCCTCACATTCTCCTTAATTTCATCCATGGTGCTTCAACAGCAATTGTAGCTTTGGTAAAAAAAGAGAAGTTGCAGGGAGCCTAATCTGGAATGTGGTTATGGGGGGTGCTAACATACCTGGAAGATGCAATCTTTTGCCAAATATCTTTGCATGAAGCCTGACGAATCTACTTGCTTGGACATCATGAATGCAACAATTACACAAGTTTAGTCAGTGGGGTCTCATTGTTGAGTGCATAACTTCAGAATGAGAACATCTACTTATGCATGGACAGTAATGCTCCCGCCATTTGTTATCAAGTTACAAAGCCATGCAAAAGTTCTTAAAATATATAAACAGACTTTGGGGGATTCACTATAAATTTTCAGTCATACACCAAAACATTTGGGTACCTCATTTTGACGTAATAGTCAGCAAACCAGAGTTGTAAATCAGTTGTGAGTTCAATGCTCATTGGATGCCCCATATATGTGCTAAAACTAAACTAATTTTAGTAAATAACAAATGTATTTGTTCTCCTCTTTGCTGTGTTTCTGCTTTCAAGCAGTTACTGAAAAAACTTTGAAGAATGTCTGGTCCCAAGGAGTTGAATCCTGTTGTAACACTTTTCTTATTGTACTAAACAGAGAGGGTTAATAAATGACAGTGGTTTTGGGGTTGGGCAATTTTTGTCCTTGGCCTGTATGTATGTATATGGGCATTCCTCATCAAAACTGATCTTGTGTCATATTTTATCACCATGGGGAAGTGAGTAAGTACAGGACCAAAATGTATTATCTGTCTCAGTACTTCTCTACCATTAAGCAGTTCATAGAAAAGCAATGGGAGAAGCCTATTCTTCAGGATTCAATCCTACAGAGACACCTGCAATTGTGCTAATTGGTTGCAGGGATTGGGTAATGTTTGTCCTTGGTTCATACACACATATGAGCACCCCATGTAAAACCAATCCTGTGTTGCATTCTACAGTGGGATAGGTAGATAAATACAGAATCAAAGTGTAGTATCTGTTCATTTTCGATGTGTTGCTGTACTACAGTGTCAAATACTGTTATTATCTTTGGTCAGTTCAATGTTGAGTAATGAAGGAACACTGATCCCAAGGATTTCAATGTTGTGGCAGAACTGTTGTTTATAAATTCAAAGTTGTCTTTCTCCTCAAGTAGATGACAACTAAGGTTAGAGAACCTAGTCTCCCCTGATATTTAACCCATAGCTGAGAGGAGGAAGAGAAAAATAGTTTCATGCCTTTCACAAGGACATTGGTGCAACGTGAACAAGCTGTTTTTGATAGAATTTGAACTATTTACTGATTTTTTTTACATGCTGATAATCATTATTACACACACATACTTATAAAATCTGTGATATATGAGAGACATACTTATCTTGTGTTTATTGTGGTGATCTTTAAACTACAGGCACTTGGCTCCCAGTGGAGGAATTTTAGTTAGGGGATGAATTTTGCTCATGTGTATATATTATAATTATAATGGTGAAAAGGTTACTAGATGACACTACAAAATAGGGGTGGAATTGAGGAAACCTGGAATCAGAAGGGGGAGCAATGAGGAAGGAATGGGATCCAGGACTCTTGGAATCACTGGGTTATACTAGAAGAGTTACATTTTCTGTTATTTAGTGCATTGGCCTTGTAAGTTTTTGACAGTGAATTTGATCATTGTTAAATGTGCGAAAGTCAAGCACATTCAGATAATATAAATTCTTTAACTTACACGCAAACTATGTGGTTAGTATATTGATAAAATAGGTCACTATAGTAAAACTCAGTGTACAAATGTTAGATTCTTGAAATGTTTTATATTATATCAAATCAATAGTAACTCACTGAAGCCTAATAAATAACCTATAAAGTTTTCTAGATATTAAAAAAAATAGGTGTAACAAATGAACTTACAAGCTAATGCACATGATATTTTCAACCAATGAAAAGTATTGTTGCTTGTATCAGTGTTCACAGAATTTGAACAATGTTTTATCTTTATGATGAATGAATGTAAGTTCTAAGTTGAAGGTCACAGTTTTGCATATAATAAGGTAAAATCTGGTATAGAGTTAACTGTTTAGGGTGAAGATCATAGGCTAAATTTTAAAATTCAGTATATTTGGCAGCAATTGTTCTTGCAAGCCAATCTTATTAAAAAGAACAGCCATTTTTTTTATTAAATTTATTAATCATTTTTTTTTCTAAAATGTTAATATCTTTTTACATTTGTGGCCATTTTCCCTCACATTCATGTGAATATCAGAAGGAAAGAAAATCAAATATATTTTAAGTAGAGAAAAGTTATTTGCATATTATAAAAAAAATGATTAATAAAAATGTCTCTTCTTTTTAATAAAACTTAAAATTATGTATAGAATAAAATTATAAAATTTAAAATTGTGTATAGGTCAATTTTTCTCCTTCTCACTTTTCAAATTTTATTAAAACAAATTATTTAGAAAGATTCAAATTAAGACAATTTTTCAGAAAAGAATGGATAATGATCTGAATTTCCAAGATGATATTTTTATAGGTCAGAGATATTCTGTAGGGCAGGGGTTCTCAGCTAGGGAGGAATTCTCATGGGGTGTGTATGTGTGGGGCATCTTTTACTTTCTCCTGTGTTTTTTTATATACAGAATTTGGAGCCCATCAGGAGAGTAAAAAAAAAAAATCTATAAAAATAAAATCTCTGTAAATGTATTTGTATTAATATGGAAAAAAGAATGAAGATTTTCAATAATATACACACATTATTTTGAATGCACCTTTTGAGTTGGACAACCATGGAAAGCCGGTGGGGGAAGAGATTCTGACATATGGTGAAAAGGGTGCATTGGGCAAAAATGTTTGAGAACAACTGCTGTAGAGGAAAGATAAAAAGGTGTTCACCGAAATCTTCAGAATTATTTTTAGATTCTTAGAAGATGGTTAATTTAATCATCTCTCTATATAGTACAGAGGACCATTTTTACTGTACCAAGTAATTTACTATAATTGGACACTTAGGCTTTTACAAGTATTGACATCTTTAAGGCACTATTTACTGCATATTTTTAGCCACATATTTGTATGTTTCGATAATTTTTATGAAGGTAAAATTAAAAACTATTTTCTAAATTGTTTGACTGCAACAATTCTCATTCAGTCATCATTTCCAGACCAAGTGAAAGTTATCAGCATCTATTTAAATCAACTGTGGGTTAAATAGTAAAGTACACTGAACTCTTTAGTCTTGGGTGTCAATCTAGGAAAAGGACAACTCCGAACACAAAACCATGGAAAACCACTCCACTTTCTCAAAGAGTCATGATAATTAACAGAGAAGAAAAGGAATCTGTGGAGAGTCATAACCATGTACATTCTGATGGGCATTAAAAAACAACAAAAAAAAAAAACAACTCATGAGTGTTTAACATTATGTCATATTTATTTCAATTTTTTTTCAAATTATTTAAAATTCTAGATAGATATTTCTCAGTTTAATAATTATGTTGATTGGTTATTTGTTTTGTTATGACTTATCAACCCTTTGCAGGTGATTTAAAGCCAGATAATATTCTTAGATTGTAAAATTGTTTTGTCATAATAATGATTTATTGATACAAGTCCTACGAATTAATTGACAGATGGAGGAAGAAGATACAGATTCATAGCCTTCGCAAGGGAAATGTGTATGAAAGAACATAACACCATTGGAATTAGAACTCGGCATTCAGATTTCCAATTCAGAGCCATTATTCATTACACCATCTGCACATCCAAACTTACAACACAGTCACCCATCCAGGTACTGACCGAGCTCAATGTTGCTTAACTTTGGTGATCATGAGAGAACCAGTATTTCAAAGTAATATGGCTGTATTTAGTATGATGAAATATCAATACACGTCATTCATTCAAGATGATTTTTTGGGGTCTCTAATTAAAAATGTTCCTTGTTTTAATGAGTAAAGCTTTTCATCCAGAGAAGCTTAGAGATAAGTTATTAGTAAAACAAATTGTATTCTTGTCCAAGAAATTGCTGGAAAAATTAAATTTCTAATTCTCATAAACAAACAGCAAGAATTCAAACAAATCACTCAACATAAATTTGTGACACTGGCAAATAGAAAGAAAGGGGTTAAATCAAAAACATAGCTCAGAATGAGATGAGAAGGGTTAATGAACAGACCGAGAGAAGAGGAAGAAGAAAGGATTTCTTTTTATTTCCAAAGCCTATTTCTCTTTAGGACAGAGATGCTTTGAAGGAAAGTGATATTACCACAAAAAGCCATATGGTGATATTTAGCTGACAGCTGATTAATGAGGCAGTTTGAAAAAGTGTTTATGAAAACAGCAGAAAAAATGCAGAATAGATAAACTTTGGTCTGTAACCAAATTCAGGGACTGGAGTTTCCACTGTGCAAAGACCTAGGACCCAGGGTGCTTAGTGTACAATGACCCAGGCAGGATTGGAGTGTGTGTGTGTGTGTGGGGGGGTTGACTAATCAAGGAAGCAGCTGGTAAATTTCTGATTTTTGAGCAAAGCCAGACTGAGAAATTTTGTCAATGCGAAATTTAAGATGATAATTTTAATTAATGACCATAAGCTAAGCTACACCAAGTGGTCAAGAGCCAGAATGATCAAAGGCTAGCCAAGGTGGCAGACACAGGTGAAATACGAGGAATTGTCTATGCCCATTGGGAATTGTTGGTGTGAGGCACAAATATCAATATAAGCAGAACACTGAGATGACCAAGACACATAGGGAGAAGAGGTTCCAGACTACAGAGGACCACTCTACCGAATTCTATGTGACTTACCGTCAGAGAGAACCTTTGACTCGAGCTTTGTTCCAGACTTAGCCAAGTTAAGCATAGTGTCATGACAAAACACAAAGTGGGAAGAGTTAATGTTTTGTGCCTAGAACCAATTCATTTTATAAAAAACAGTATATAATTTTTCATAGAACTAAACCCTGAAAGAAACACTTGTCTTTTCTTTAACTGCAAGGACATTTCTTTTTGCCAATTCCCTTGTGACATAGCTTCGACGGGAATGAACCAACATCACAATTGCTGACATCAATTTAATCTTTGCCAACTCTGTGATCAAACAACACAACGTGGACAGAGCAACAGTTTAGACCAGAGTGACCAATCCAATGAGCAGCAGTAGCATTTGACCAAAGTCTGACCAATGGAAAAGCATTATAAACTGATGATGAAGAGATATCTATTCAGACACTGGTGTTCCTTGGAGAAATGAATAAATTCTTGAAGTTTTGTTTTACTGTTAAATAATCAACCACATTTAATACACGTGTCATATGATTGTATTTATTTGAAGTATTTAAATATCTAGACAAATCAGAATACTTGAAACAGACATCTGTCAGCTGAATACAATTGCTTTCTCACGTTAATGGTTACAAATGGCTTTGAGTGATTGAACCACGTTGGTCTTAGTGAGGACCATTTGTCTTCAAACCTTGTGGATTTGGTGCTAGAGTATCAGAAAGAACTGTACCAAATAAAAAATTACATCAATAAATGACTTTCAACAGCTAAAATGAAAATCACGTATAACTGAAAAAGAAAATGACAATCAAGATGGTGACTTTCTACACTTCTGGCACAGGAGTTATCCAATGAGGGTTTACTGAGGCATGGTTCTGGGCTGTAAATCGAGCTATGATTCCTCCTCATTTTAGATGAAAGAAGTTTCCCAGCCCTGGGGATTCCAACCCTGTGGCAGCACCTTACTCATTGCACTAAAGAAGTTGGGTTGGTGTAATACTGCTTCCAACATAACCGTGATTGCGGGGTCGGGGCAAAACACAATTTTTTCCTTGGCCCATATGAATATGCTCCCCACGTTAAAATGACCTTGTGTCACACCCAACCTTGGCAGGGAGACCAGGTAAATATCTAGTTCAAAAAGTTAGAAAGAAATCCCTCATTAATAATGGAAAGGAAAGTTTTTTTATACTAATGATCACCCAATACAAGGCCCAAGATCCACTCAAGGTAGAGGATTACTGCATGGTATTGCATGAGCATAAGAAAAGGCAAGAAGTGAAGTTTATGTGGTTATACAGTTAACCCCAGACCTGAAGAAATCAAGATTATTGTAACTGAGAAAACATTCTGCTGCAAAGAATCTGTCCGAGTGGAACTTCCTTCTTACTAATGGAATACGAAAGAAATGGGTATAATTCACCCTTATGTATGTAGCATGGTGGGTCTGAATTGTAAAAGGTCAGAGGTGGTAGGACTAAGGAATGTAACTCATCAGAAAACATGTCATGGAAATAGCAATAGAGTAGTGAGAAGTCTTGTTAGTGGACTTTTTCCTGAAAAATTCTTTTAAGAGAAAGATTTTATAAATTTCAACCAAAAGTAGCACTGGCTGCTCGGTCAATGAATACCAAATGTTTCCTTATAAGGAAACATCTAATATTACCATTATCATTACTACATTATTATATTGTTACCATATTGTCATTGTATTGAAACTATTTTGTTTAAAGGTCATCAGAAATATCAGGATTTTATTAAAACTATCATTTGTAGACAGTTGTGGGTAGATGGTCATGGGTAAGGGCCTGTTCCTCAATAGTTGATTAAAAAATAACACACACAAAAAAGAAGATAATAGGGTCTTTATTGTCCTTGAAATGCTGCATTTATATGACCAGAGTAAAAACAATATGAAGTGAATCTTATCTCTTTTTAAAACAATGTAGTTGTGTAATTGGTTGGGAAAAAACTTAGTTTAGATACAATCAATCAAGAATGTGATTTCAAGAAACACGACATCAAACACCATGATACATCGCTAAAAATATTTATACCAGAATCACAGCTTTCATCTGAAAACATCTTTTTACTCGTGGCCTTGTTTCCCAACCAACTTTGATCTTCAAAAATTTAAATGCAATGTCAATCATTATAATCTGTCTTAATTCCTGTCCTTTTATTGTTCTCTCTCCTTAATTGGGTTTTTTTTTCCTCATATTCTCTAACACTCAGTAACCCCCTTGCATCTTAGTGACTCTATTGCCTTGCTTGATTAAAACAAAATATCCTAGTCAGATCAAGACTTTCATATAGATATCATGCATGACACCAAACCCATTCAGAAATACCTGAACTGTTAGCTGTATACAACCACTTTCTCAGATAAATGGTTAAAAATGGCTTTGAGTGAGTGGGTTTTGGCAAAAACTGGTGCTATAAAATCACAAAGAACTGTACCAAATAACAGAAACTATGTCACCCGAGAACTTTCAACAATAGCAACAGCTAAAATGGATATCACATGTAACATGAAGAGAAAATAATGACATAATGAAGATGTTGACATTCCACACTACTTCAAATAAAAGGTTCATCAATTTTGGAATAAGCGATAACAGCTACTGAGCTTGAGAAACCTATTTTTCTGCAAAATTGTTTTAAGAGAGATTTTATAAATTTCAACTGAAAGCAGTGCTGGTTGCCTGGTCAATGAATGTTTCCTCACGAGGAAACAGTTTAAATATTACCATTAGTTTGTAAAATAAATGAATATATAACCAGAGAGATTATTACTTGTATTTTTGCATATGGTACTATCTTTCTTCATATCAAATAAAAATAAAGAACGTAAAGAAAAAAAGGATGAAATCATTTTTTAAATTCATTAAGTTTTTTTTGTTCACTTATTCTTTTTTTTTTTTTTTTTTTAAATTCTGAATGGGGGATCCCACCAGCTGAAAAATTAAAATACTTTCTCTCCAATTTTGGTAATTTTTTTGTTATCCTTGTATTTAAATCCATTTTAAATTCTGTACTTTTTTCTAATCTTTTTCTTTTTTTAAATGCCCTCCCCACTTTTGGAGACTTACAAGGTTCTTAAAAAAATATATGCAAGACATTCCTCAAAACTTAAAGTATTTAAAAAGAAAATACCCCATACAGAAAGAAAAGTTAGTTAACTCTCATCTGAGGTGCACCATTGTTGTCAAAAATAAGAATATTTTTAAAGTGGTCGAATTAATTTGTTTGCTCACTATATAAATTCTGGAACAATAATTATCCAACATTTGATAAATTCGTCCAGTTTTTTGTTTTTATAGTGTTTTTTTTTTACGGCGGAAATGTTACCCACCCTACCAAATAGATCGAATTGAACTCTCTTTCTCTCACACACACACATACAGAGAAAGAACACAACAAAAAAGAGTATCTTTACGAGACTTAAGAAAAACGGTCTCAATCAAATCTGTTCGCTAAGGAAACCTGTTCTGTTTGTGTCGTTATTACTAATTTTTTAAGAATAAAATTAAAATTAAACATTTTAAAACAAAAGTATAGAAAATATTAAAAAACTAATTTAGTGTCATTATTTTAAAATAAATTTAAAATAAGATAAACTATTCTTACCAAAGTATTACGAATATTTTTGGATTGTTTACCACGGGATTTTTTAAAGAATTCAGGTCCTGGCCTGTCGTAATTGTCATTGTGAATGATATTGTTGTTGGTTAGGTTTTCGTCTTCTACAGAGTCTGAGGATTTCTCCGACGGTAATCCATTACCTTTCACGTTTAGTTTCAGGGTTTGAGAAGTTTTAGCCGGGTTATCACTGTTGTTAAAACATTCGAATCCTGTGTTAGTCAAAAACAAGAATTTTGTCCTTGCTGGGGATGAATGAAAAACGTGTCCGATAGGTTTGGGCTTGATAAAGTCCGCCTTCTGTCCATTAGGAAAAACTTGCATGGTCATTTTGAAATCCGATTTGGTCTTTTTTTTTAAGTCGAAATTTTCATAATTCTTGTAGGTGAAGGAATAAAAAAATGTTGGAAGATATTTTTATTCTCCCTTCATTATTGCGTGATAAATCATTTGACAAGAAACGAGTGGAAAGTAGAAAGGTGTTAAGAACGGGGGTGGCGGTGGTGATACATAAACAAAATTCGTATCTATAGAGTTCTGGTCACCCAGACACACCGTTGTTCTTCAAGGCTTTTCGCTTAAAAATTATTTTCGTCGTCAACTAAAGAAGCCAAGGTCAACAACCTGGGGGGTAAAAATGAATTTAAGAAGAATTGAATGACTTTTTTTTCTTTTTTTTTTAAGAAGTGTTTTCTTTCATGAATAAATTAATAATAAATGAATTATTCAGAATAATTCATTCATTATGAAATTAATTAGGAATATTATTATAAAAATTAAAAAAAAACCTTTTAGACTAGTTTGGTTCAATTCTCAAAAAAGTACAGTGTAACCCGGATATAAGAGAGTTGGCGGGACCGGATAAGTCTCTTATATCAGGGTTTGGTCTATTTTTTGTTTCACAGGCTCTAATTTGGGACCAGAGAAGATCTCTCTTATATCCGGGTTACACTGTATTTCCTTATTCAAATTCAGAAATTTTAGAAGTAAATTAAATTCTTTGAATGATATCTTGGGGCGGGGGGGGGGGAACAAAAAAAAACAAGAGAGAAACTAACACCACCACACACGAAATTCATCATTAGTTTTTTATTTAGTCTATTTTATGTTTTGCTTATTTAATTTGGGGGGGGGGGGTCGAACTTCAGTAAACAGTAGTAAACTAAAAAAAGATCTTAAAAATGATTGAAAAATAAAATGTAGCAAGTTGTGACCAAATTTCAAACACAAAAAAAAACTATACAAAATAAAGTTTATTAAAGCTTATTTTATTAAATAAACATTTACTATGGTATGCTTAGTCGATTATTTGTATTATTTTATTTTGCTAGCACGTAGTTACAAGCCATTGCGACCGAGGGTTTGAACAGACTGGTCGTGTTCAAACAAAATTTGGCGTGGTCAAGAGTTTTTTTGTTACACCAGATTATGTTCTCCCTCCCAGAAACTGTAACTCTCGTCCGTTCAGTTGTAATACACCATAGGTTGGTTCTGTGGGTGTTGATACACAAAAATGCCTGAGCAGGCGTCGACAATAGGGATTAACTAGAGAAACCTTATGGGCATGCTCGGGAACGAGCAGCCAGCTTACTGAATAGTTTCGTCTCAAGGATCGAACTCACTATTAACTACGTGTTAATAATAGACCACAAGTTCAGCTGCCTGGCTGCTAATCATTACAGAACACCTGAATAAGGTATCCTCGGGGCAATAAATAAATAAAATAAAAATTTATTTCACCGAAAAAAAAAAAAAAAAAACAGCAAAATTATGAATAAAAATAAAACTTTGTACATTGGTGACCTAACATTTTTCCTCTTAATAAAAAAGTAATCTTTTTAATTTCATATAAAGAAGAGAAAAAAGTGAATTCAAAATAAAATACCCCCTTAAAGTGATTGTGTTCATCAAATTGCAAGTAATTACGCAGTACTTATTTCGATTACTTAGAAAGAAATGTAAAACAGCCTTAGTTAGCACCATACTACTTGAAAAAGTTAAAACACAATGCACTCAGCAAGAAACGAACAACTTATTTCTTTAATTTTCATAAGTATCCTTGATTTGAAGCAGACCATACGACTTTTAAAAATTTACAGCTGTATTTATTACTTACATACATACAGGCACTTCTGTTCAGGGTATTTAACCCCACTTCCAACCCTGATATAGTCTTCTTTTAGTAATTTAATAGCTTAGCTTTGTATTGACTTGACCGTTAATGTGTGAGATTTTCGCCTGTGCTAAGAATAAGCCGAGTTCATTTAAGTAACAGGTGATTTTTTCTGGTATTACTTGCAACTTGCACATACAAGTCGACGAATCCAACTTTATCATACTTTTTGTATTGACCTTATTTTTCATTGCCTGGCGACCAACGTGATTTTTTTCATTTCATAGCTAGTTTTATTCTGTGAGTCCCATGATGTTTTTTTTTTAAATTAATTTTCTATGAAGCTTTATTACAAATCAAAGACAATTATTTCATTGGTTTCATAAATTTCATCTTTTATTTTCTGCATATGTTAAAAATCCGAGAATAATGTGTTAGTGAAGAAATTAATTCTTCAACTGGTAACAATTTTTCCACTACTGGAAAAAGCTGTAGGAATGCAGAAAGTCTTCCTTTTTACAGGGTGAATTTACTGAAGTCCTAAGAGGCCTTGAGAGTCAAGTGGAAGCTTGTTGGTAAGGAGAGTTCAGTTGTTGCTTAGACTTTGATGGGGACAGATAGTCAACAGCGGTTCATCGAAAGAGCAAATGCCACGTGTCCGAAATAAAACATAACTTTACCAGAGCTAAACTGTGTGACCCATCCGCAGGATGTTACAAGTTATATAACTTTTTATTCTTCCCTTCACATACTGCTTGCTTTTTTCACATGCGTTTTCAATTTCTCTATGAAACAAATTGTGACGAATATGTGTGTGTGTTGCATTTTTTGTATGACATTTGTATATCCCAGTGTGGCATATAAAATGTTTTCAGACAAAAAAAAAACCATTTTAGGAATTCATTTCTTAGGGTTATTCTATTTCTTACTTCTGTTGAGTTAACATGTCAGTTTTGCAAATTGCATGAAATTATAATGGTTATAGGATATCTGAATGCCAAAGCAGGCAATGAGAGGAGCGGTGAAATAGTTGGCAAATTTGGACTAAGAACGTGTAGAAAATGGGTTCATTGGTGTACGGTGAATGACCAGACCAGGTAATAAGCAACACCTGCTTTAAAAGAACACACAAGACGAATATGAACATGGAGAAGCCCAGGAAGAGAAACAAAAAACAAATTGACTATATAACTATCAACAAGAGATTCAGGAATGCAGTTTTACACTGCAAGACATATTCAAGTGCTGACTGTGGAAACGATCATCTCCCAGTAATATGTAAACAGAATGAAACTACGGAAACTGAAGAGTACCCAAACTGCGACAGACTCTTCTTGAGCGACCCGAATCTGAAGGAGAAATATGTGGACAGTGTGAAAAGCAAATACGAAAAACAAAAAAAGGAAAATGAAAACTCACAATGGGACACTTTAAGAGAAGCTTTAAAAAACATCAGCAATCATGATCATCCCAGAGGAAATTAGACAAAGAAAGAATAATGATGGATGACAGCTGAAATTCTTGACACGATGAAAAAAAAAAGACAAAAAATTGAATAGAATATAGGACACTACGTAAAGAAATAAAGAACAAAAGCAGACCAACTTGTAGCGGTATTGACGGCGTAAATCAACCCGCACACGTTTTACTTTACGAATGTGTAAGCAAACAAAAAGCAAACAAGAGAAAGAACACAAGAAAATAACTTTTCATAACAGGTACAATATTTATATTTATATATGTCAACGGTTTTACATGAATTGTTAATATGAGTTACTTCCCTTTGGCTGAATTAAAGTCTTTACTACTAAAAATATTTTTTTACCTGAGCTCACAAAAAGTTGAATTAACTTGTCGCTCAAAATGTTCACTGAAAGAGAGTTTAAAGAATCCGGTAAAGCTGAAAATATGTTGATAAACTTTTAGCGTTAAAGAAGTTGGAGAAGTGAATGTTCCGTAAATGTCCAATTTGTTTTCGTTGCTCGTAGTGAAATGTATTGTTCGTGGTTTGTAATTACGTTTCGTAAGATTCAATAGCGTGATTGAATAGTAAAATAGTTTTCAGTAAGTTGCAGAAGAAGTTGGTGAGTGAGTCGTTTAGTTGAAATTTTAGCTTGAATTACAGTGAAGTTATTTCATGTTAAAGAACTTGAGATTCTAACTTTGTACTTCGCTGCAGTAATGATACAAGCGTCGTGAACTCGTTTAGCAAATGCTAGTCGTCGTAAATTCTCACTGACTGGGTTCGCTCATACATTCAATTTATGTTTTTTAATTACGTGACAGGCTCCAAAAAGCATTGTTTTTTCGTCAGGTCAAAAACTAGGTTGATGTTATTCGGACGTAGTGGTGAGCAGGTAAATTGTTTTTTTAATATTTGTTAATCACTCAGGAAGTGCCTTACAAAACTCAGTCTAAAGCCTGATATGTTTTGTTTTGCTTATTGCGAACAATGTACGTGAAGATAAGCGAGATAATTTTAATATTTATTGTCCAATGAGAAGTTGATTTCTGAAAATATGCATGAAGCTGTGATCCGCTTTTTGCACGAAAATCGGCATTGATAAAAAAGTGGTAGCGGAATGCTAAAAGCTAAAGAAGAATGGCTCAACGAAATATGTGCAAAAATAGAAAGAATGGGTATCACAAATAAAGCAGATATGCATAAAAATTAAGAGAACAAACAGGACGAAAGACATGCTCATCAACTGTTTGCATAAAATCCAAGGACGGAACGCTGATATTAGAGAAAGAAAAATATTTCTTCAGAGATGAAACAAATATCTAGGAGAACTCTTCCACGATGAAAGAGAACTAGTAACACACAGAAATATCGACGGACCGGAAATCTGAAGTGGAATCTGCACTGGCCAAATTGAACAGAAAAAGTGTTAGGGCCAGACGGGACTGTAAGAGATGCTGGTAGTCTTAGGCGATTTCGCCATAGACAAGATTACACAAATAATAAATGTACAACAGTGGTGATATTCCGAAAGACCTAAGTAGATCTATGTTCATAGCACTGCCTAAGAAACCATCTGCAAACAAATGTGAACTCCATAGGACAATCAGTCTAGTGAGCCGTATAACGAAAAGTTGACATAATCTCAGCCTTCCAGAACATTCACTCACTCAGTTCGCTCACACAGCACCTTTCGTTCATTCCTGCAAGTGAATTAATATCTAAAACGTTATTATTACACAGCAAAGTTCTCAATTACAGAACATTATTTCACCCAGAATTTATTTACTTCTTGACAACATTATGGTCAAAGAAAGACAACTCTGGAATAATTAATTTTTTTTCTAATTTACACTGGAAATTTATATTTCACACTGTTTAATTACCTCATAAACAGAATTATTCTTTCACTAACTCTGTGAAACTTACATCACCACAATTTTAACAAATATTTCTTCAAATAAACTCATACACCATAACTCCAAATAAGAGTTTACACACGTAATTAAAATAACAAACATCATCAAGATTTCACTCACAAATCTTTACTCATTTCAGAGTAATGCATTTTATCTTTTATGCTATATAAATGAAAATATTGTTATTCAAAAACTGTTTTTATATTATTTCTCTTGTTGTTTCTTGGCACATTTATTGAAAGTAAAAATAGTAGGAATTGAACTGAGGCCGTTCGTTCCTCCACAATCTCATTCCCGACTTGGCTGAACACGCCGCCACTCACTGCTGAGACTGAGATCTGGAGGAGCTGTTAGAACATTCCCGCCAGAGAAGGAGATGCCACTGAGGATCACCAGACCTGCTTATAAACAGGTCTCTGAGACCGACCAAAGGCAGTTGTTGCCCAGTGGGTCAATGGCTGTCACACAGGGTGCCGTCACCACTCAACTTAACGACCGTTACCACTCCCTGGCTTGATTAACCACCTTAGCTATTCAACTTCAATATCACCTAGCTACAAACCTTTATCGTCACCGACACTGTCACCTTGACAAATACCAACTTTACCAACCCGACAACACCTCGTTGCCTGGGCAATCCACCGCCATTTCCTTGGCCCACTCGATCCCTTCACAGTCGGCATCGCGGTTCCATTCCACAGAAAAGGATGACAAAACCATGCCAATCCGACTTCACATTGGCGTACAAGGCATTCCTTTGCAGTCGTGACTGCAGCCCTGTTCCACAGAACAAGCCTACCAATGAAAACGACCTATCACCGTGACAAACAAGCGCCAACCATATCTTGTGACTTCGGTCAGGCCAGCACAAGAAATAAGTCAACCTCCAGCATTTCCCTTACACTCAAACACCATCCTGACGACTGGCCATTGAAACGGACATTCCACACATCCTTCAACATCTCTGTACAACATACCAACAATAAACGTTGTTCAAAATCTAATCCTTGTTATTCCTTTCTCTCACTACTAAACACTTAATATAATATTAAAACCTATACTGACAGCAAACCGCCTGCATATGGATAGAAAATGAGTTCAGCAGATATACAAAATTGAAAGGAGTGAAAAACAAGGATGTGTCTTTTCACCAGACTTATTCAACCTATACATCGAGGTGATTCTGAGAGAACTAGAAGTCCTACCAAGATTCATTATTGGCCACAATCTTAGCATAAGATATGCAGATGACAATGTTGATAGCAAACACAGAAAGAAAACTAGAAAACGTTCCACAGAAGGTAATGAAGGAAAGCGAAAAGAAAGGATTAAACATCAACTGCAAGAATACAGAATGCACGGATATTAGCAAAAGGATGGGTCCAAAGTGTGAATTGCAAATCGGAGATACCAAAATCAAACAAGTGTGGAAGTTTAAATATCTAGGAAATGGCATTACCCTACTTAATATGTCATAGATTTTGCTTCGATCATAGTATATTGTATCGGACATTCTGTTTTTACTTCTTTTGTGAATCATCGGGAATACCCTATTCCCCCACCCAAGGCTAGACAATTCGTAGGTGACATTAGTTTATTTGATAAATATGATCAGTAATGAAATTTTAATGGATAAATTTGCTTTTTAACACTCGCGCTAAATATGTAAAATTTTCCCAAATCGTCATAATTACGTGTAAATGTACATGCTGAACTCGAATTAACAATTAAATCATGAAGAAACCTACCGTTTTGGAGTTATCGACAAGAAAAAATCGGATTTCTTGTTGGTAATTCGTCCCCCATTACTGCCATCAGGATCTCTGATTCACTGCCTGGTAATTCCGCTAGTGGAAACAACATTTTGGCCTATTTACTTATTTTACAGCTATATCTCTTTTTGAAATCACTGCGCATTATCGTATTTTTTTCTTTTTGATAAGTGTAGTCTTATTTATAACAGGAAACTTTAAACAAAATCAAATTAAATAATACAATAAAACCTTTTTTTTCTGTGTAAAATAGCAATGACAAATTAAAAAATAAAAATAAAACATTTTTTATATTTTAAAATTGAAAATAAAACAAAAATTAATGCACAAACTTGGTAAAGTAGAAGGGTTGATTGTGTTATTTTTTTTTAAATTGTCCCCTTTTCTAGACAGAAAGAAAACCCCACCCCAAACACCTAACCCTAAAGTTAACCCGGTTTATTGTATTATTAATTTTTAAAAAAATTTGTTCCCTTTTCTACACTGGAAGAAGCCAAACACAACCCCTAACCCTAACACCTAACCTTAAAGTTAACCCGGTTTATTGTATTATTATTATTTTAATTTGTTCCCTTTTCTACACAGAAAGAAGCCAAACACAACCCCTAAGCCTAAAAAAAAAATACATTTCTTTACGTTAGTGTGTAGTGATTTTCTGCAACGAAAGTCTGTAAAAGCAGTAAATAGGCCAAAATTTTGTTTCCGCCAGCGGAAGTACTACGCAGTGAATCAGAGATCCTGATGACAGTAATGGGGGACGAATTACTAACAAGAAGTCCGATTTTTTCTTGTCGATAACTTCAAAACGGTAGGTTTCTTCATAATTTAATTCGAGTTCAGCATATACATTTACACAGAATTATGATGATTTGGGAAAATTATAAGAGATATTTAGCGCGGGTGTTAAAAAGCAAGTTTACCTTTTAATGTTGGTTATATAATACCAGCCTATCCCGTAGCTTAACTTGTCATTTGTACGGCCAGTGCTAGTGATTCTCTAGTATTAATAAACATAAAAAAGACTGGTAGGCACGGATATTTATACTAACTAGATACACGTAAACATTCTACAAAAATAAAATTGATCTTTTAATTTTTGTTTAAAAAACAAAAAACGAACACTTTTTAAAAACATTTCTTAAAAAGTTTAACCTTCCGTTTTAAAAAGAAAATAATATTTTTGTAGAATAGATTTTTTAAGATATTTAAAAAAATTCAAAACTAAACACTCTTCTTCAGTTTGGGATTTTAAATGTATTTGACAATAATAGATATGACATTTTGATTTTTGTGTAATTGTAAGTTGAGAGCCTACAGAATCTCTAGATGTATTTATTTACATCTTTATTTATACCTACTTTAGCTTAAATAATTTATTTTTAAAGTAGTTTCTGTAACAAACTATTTTATAGGCAAAACTCAAAACATTTTATTTTTATAGAATCATCATAACATTCAGGATGATTTACCTTTCGGACGTAAAATTTATATTTTTTTTAACAAAGTTAAATTGTATAAATTTTATTATACAATTTTTGCAGTGAAACAAGTTTTTATGACATTGATTGCACATTAAAAATATAATCAATAATTAATTACTTTTTGTAATAATTTTGATTAGGAAAAATAAAGAAGGTATTCATAGTTTTATTAAAAAAATAAATTTGTATTTTAATGTTTATCATCCTTAGTTGGATAACAATGTTCTCTTGATCTGACAAATTTAGCAATAAAAAAACCAATCGTGTCGAGATCGTAATTTTTTGGTTTGTCGTCTAATATTGAAACTGGATCAAAACGTTGCACAAGTTTCTCTTGTTGTTCTGTCAACAGAGAACCAAGCAATCCAGTGCCACCGAGGTGAGGAGTTTGTGAAGATAAAATCATTTCAGGGAAAGTTTGTAACATCCAAGCAACTTGGTTTTCGTTTTCTTCCAGAGTTATTGTGCACGTGCTGAACACAAGTACACCTCCCGGTTTTAACAATCCTACAGCTTGTGTAATAAGTTTGCGTTGATAACTCGCGTACGACTTGAGATTCGACAACGTTGTGTTATATCGATATGTTGGTCTCTGGCCGAGCGCACTGCAAGGAGCATCAAGTAGAATTCTATCAAAGCTTTCTGGTGGGTAAGGAGGTCGACCAGATATATCCGCATCATCTTGGAGTGCTTTTGTTGAATCAAATGGGTAAGTTTCCACGCACGTTATTCCCCAGTTAGATACGAGAGAAGATACGCGTTGGATTTTGACTGGGGTTCGATCCAATGCAACAACCCGGCCACGATTTTTCATCAATGTCGCAATATGTATTGTCTTACCCCCAGGGGCAGCACACATATCCAAGATTGTCTCTTCCGGTTGAGGGTTCAAAACATAGCCGCACACGATGGAGGGTAGGTTCTGGGGGAAGAATAATGCCTTGTTGAGAATATCGAGTCGGGGCGCAGAATAGAGACTATTCGTCATTTTTACTCCCACACCTGAAAGAGTGGGAGATAAAGAGGAATGGTTTTCGTTGTCATTTTTAATGTTACAGAATAATTCTTCGCGACTAACAACAGCTTCTCCATTCCCCAAGAATAATTTATTTCCTTGTGCGGGACGGGTTTGTCCACGAAGACAGCAACCATCCAAATCAGCATATACGGAAACAATGTCTCCTCGTTTAAGTGAAACCGGAGCTCCCAATATTCCTCGAGAAAAAATTTCTGACCCTCTCAACACAGACATCCCACACGAATGGTCGACAATTATTTCCGTTTTTAACTTTTCAATCCCTTCTGTTGGGCCCGTATTTTTTATTATAGCAGTATCAGGCAACTTAGGATGGACAAAAGGAGAAGAAAGTTTGATGCATCTCTTTTCTTGGTAAGAAATCAAATTTTCACTTAATGTTTTTAACAACGTGTTTTTTCTTTCGTCGTGTAAATGATTCATTCGAATGACTGTAAAAGAAGGAGGAATTGTAAGAACAAACAATAACCGCTGAAAATAATTCATACATGCATCTTCGCCCAAAGTATAAAGTCTCTTTTCATTTAAAAAAATTGTTTTCAAATACAGACGTACATCGTCCTTTAAAATAATACTCTGGTATTTGTCGTCTTCCTTCGTAAGACTCATGTTGTCAACCATATTTTAGCGGTGATACACGGTACCTGTCCCTGGCTAATATTAGATATTTAACAAAACTTGTTTTAAAACACTTTCATGCATCAATGTCAGTGTTTTTATCTATAGAGTTAACTCGAAAAAATACATAATTTTTGTTGCATATATATATATATATATATATATATATATATATATATATATATAATCAAGTTGAGATCTTTGTAAGAAACAGGACTGTTTAAAATTTTAGATAAAAACTGCATCGTTTTCGAGACGGTGACAGGCGAAAATATGGACACAATATTTTTATCCGCTTTAAACCAGACTTTGTGGAAAGGGTGTGATTACTCCTTCATCTGTCGGTTTGATGGGAAGATAGAAAGGACTTTATAGCCGTGGTTGACAACTTCTCCATAAGAAGGATAGCTGAATTAAAAGCCGGAGAAGGCAACGAGAAACTACACTACTTTTCTTTTCCAAGAACACTGAATTTTCGATACTTAAGGTTTTGAAATGAATTTAAAAAAATGAAAAAGCATTCTTCAGACTTTCATTTTAACTTTAATTGAAAGCTAGATGATTAAAATAAATTTACTATTTCCAGTAAGCAAAATACTCTGGTGTATTTCAAATAGAAATTATATTGATTGGAATCGCAACTTTTTTGGTCGCTTTCAAAAAATCGTCCATTTTTGACACATTTATAAACAAAAGTTAATTTTCGGTTTTGAAAATCTTCCAAAAATAAAATATACTGTTCTGAAATTTTATTTGTTGAATATTAGCTGATTTAAAGCATAATTAATCTGATTTGAAGAAAATATTATTTACTTTAAGTCTAAAATAACAGAGAAATGGATTTTTAAAACAAACTGTAGCGGGGATTATGCACTTATCACTGTCGCTTGTCACTTGTAAATTACTTGACAAGTGATGACTTTATGTTACATAATTTTTAAAAAATGACAGGTGACGTGAGCACCTATTTTATATAATTTTTAAGTACTCAGTAATCTTTAAAAATCTTTGAAAATATTCTCCATAATCTAATTTTATGAATTTTGAATTTACTAGTCATTGCTCTTATTTTCTGATTATGTTGTGTATGATCGACCATACTTTCAAACAGGGGCAAGTTATGTAATATTTTATATACATAAAAAAAATTCAAAATTTAAAAAAATATTGGGAATAAACGACTTTTACTGAGCATTTGAATTTTTGATTCATAAATATAATTTTCACTTAATAACAATATCACCTAACCGGATTGAAGTAATGCAGAATTTTAAATGATTTATAATATCATAAATGATTATAATTAAATTTTAAAAAAATGAAAACAATGCTTGTAAAAATTCATTATTCATCAAAAAAAGTTTTTAAGACAATATTTTCCTTAAATTTTATTTATAAAAGCAATTAAAACCTTTTCTAATGAAATAATGTCATAGTTTTATTGCATTTTTTATTTTAAAATTCAGAGCTTATTTTCTGGAAATGAGTAGTATTTTGAAAAATAGTTGATGATTTACATTCTCTAAGGAGTCCTGCTTTAACAAACAAAACAAATTTTGAGATTTAATTTATCAAAATTTAATGAAATTTAAAAAAAAAAAATCTTTGTCATTTGCAACAAAAAATTCAGCACCCATATCACTGATGGGTTTTTGTAATTAAAAAAAATGTTTGTCTTTCAAAGATTATAAAATCCAACTTAATTATTTGATTTAATCAATCATTATTCCAATTCCCAACTTGTACTAAATGTTTAAATTTATTCTTTTATTTTTATCTATTTATATTATTATATATCAGCAGAAATTCCCAGCCTAAGAGAAAAGATTAGACTTTGTATGAAATGTGGCACAATTCTCATAGGGGCATTAACTTAATAACCCCTTGACGTACTTGGTGAAATTTAATGCTTTTCTTTAATAATTAGTGGGTGGTGAGAATGGGATTCCCAAAATAGTGTATATGCAAACCTATATGTATTGCTATGAATATTTAATATATGTAAAAATTTGCATCCCAGTTATGGAACATTTACAGAATGAAAATAGAAATATAGCCATTTTTGTAAGTGTGCCATTGATAGGTTGATTGTGCCTCTTAAGTAAACCAAAAACATTCTAAGCAAGATTTATATTTTGTTTGTTTATTATTTTATCTGGATTAAATAAAAAAGACAGAAAACACACTAAAACAAAATCTTAAATTAAGTGTAGAAAATTCAATTTTTGGAGTCTTTTTGTTATGCATAAAAAACATTTCAAACGTTTTTAGTAATTTTTTTCTTTTTCTTTAAATTATCTAAAAAAATAAATCTTTTATTGAACAAAACATAAAGATGAAATGTTTCAGAAATGAAAATTTTGAGTTATTCTCAAAACATACTACAGTGTAACGCGGATATAAGAGAAACCCGGATATAAGAGAGATTTTATCTGGTCCCAAATTAGAGCCATACTTACCTAAACAAAACAGATCAAACCCGGATATAAGAGACTTCTTCTCCGGTCCCGACAACTCTCTTATATCCGTGTTACACTGTATTAAAAATTTCAATATCGCTTACTTCCCTTGTATTTGCTTGAATTTTTTTTTTAAGATGCCAAGAGGAATAAGCCTCGTTGAAGAAAAACAGACAAAATTCTTAGGCTTAATATGAAGTTAACAACAGTATTGCACAATAACTGAACAGATTTATAATTAGCTTTAACAACTTTTAAAAAGAATTCTTCAATTAAGAATTAATGACAAAAAGCTACTTTTCCTTTCTTTGGAATTATAGTCATGTGGAGTGGGAGTGCTTTGAAAAACTTGGTTTTATATTATTGAAAGTTCTAAATTTAATCAATCAACCTTGTGCTTTATATCAGAAACTCTTTAACTGATGGTCACAATAAAAGAAAAAGTGAATTGAGTGAAATAAGGAAAAAGTGACATGGAACAATGGAAACTTGAATTTGTTCAATTTTAATGATCCTAAATTTTAACGGTCCTAAATGAAATGCTCTTGGCATCATCTTTGGAAAAAGAGGCAAGTCCCCCTCCCCTCCCAAAAATGTCCATTTGGTGGATGATCTGTTATGATGTGAAGAACTTTTCCATGTAAAGTTAAATTGGTATTGAAAATAAAAGAAAATACTCAGTGTTATGTAATAGCGTTAAAGAAGAGTCTTAACCATTTTACCAACAGCCATTATGCATATAATTCATATTCCAGCAGAATAATACAGCCATTCATAATTCTCATATACCATGCAAAAGGTGTTACAGATTTGTAATGCATGAGGTTACTGTTGGTCACCAGTTTGTAGCAGGAGTTGCAAATTGTTGTTGATGAGGATGAAGATTTTTGAAACTGATTAATTCAACATTTTCAAAAGAAATTAATTTCAATAGATGTAGATATTTTACTTAATAATTAATTTATATAAAGAACAGACCACAAAAGAAGACGAAGAGAATATTATGTTTTCATGTGTACAGGTGGTTCAAAAAAGAAAGAAATCCTTTATGTACTTAGCTGTAGTGTGTATGTGACGTTCACATGTTTTTTTTGTAAAGGAAAGGTATCTCCCTTGGCTGAGAAAGGTTTTGATTTTGCTACTATCTCCCAGAGCAAAAAGAAATGGGGAGTGAATGCTTTGCTTTTATACCACTGATCATCTACTATCCATCTGACAAAGGGAGATAACCAACTTTTACACTGTAATTTGAGTTGTGATTACATTTATTAAGAGTTCAATTATGAGAACCTCTTAAGAAATATAAAGGAATCTTTCCTATTTTTTCTGAGTTCAGTTTACATTTCTACAATTCTTAAACCAGAAAAATATTGTTTCTTTATTTCTTTAGCTTATTATCAAAACCCAATGTAATAAAAACCTAAATTTTTAGGAGAAATTTTCTTGTTGGTTGTTCCAATGAAATCTGCAGGGGTGCAGAATAGAAAATGCATGGATGTTTTTAAAGTAGCATTAGGGTCATTGGATAGGGATATCCTACTATTTCAATCTTCAAGATCATTTTTTCCAATGATACTGAGATGACGCAATGAGCATTTTTAGGGGCTGCAGGATTTGACATAAAGGAGGTAGTTTATTACTGATCTACTTTAGGGGTTTCACTCCTGTTTCATAGATTAGTTGCTAACCAAGGCTAAAGACTCCAGTCAGCTTTGCTATTTGAATAGATTCATGGCAAAGTGATCTTTAACCCATGCTTGTACAGCATGTGTAGTTCTTCAGGGACTGGGGGCCAACAGTTAGCATGCAAAATTTCTTCACTGGGATTGGATTAAGAAATTCATTTATTTTTAAAGAAATTTTTATTTTTACCTTTGGATTAATTTAAGTTTATTATTCAAGATACCGAAGTAAGTATAATAATTTATTTGAACTTGGAATATTTTATCTTTAAACAAACTTTTTTGGTGCAAAATTCACAAGTGTCATTAAGAATTTTATTACAAAGTTAATACAAATTGAATATTTTTCTCTATGCGATAGTTTTTCAACAATGACAATATTAAGTATAAAATTAATTTTTTATGAATAATTTATGTTTTCCTTTAACAGAACAAGTAGGTATTATTTAAAAAAAATATGTTGAATTTTTTTGTCATTTGTAAATAACTAGAAGTCATTAAAAAAGGCAATGTTTTTCACTGCAAAATTAATGAAAAAATGACATGTATTTTTAATTTATAATTTATCACAAAGTTAATGCCAAAAATTAAAATCAATAAATTTAATATTTTACAACTATTCTTAAAAATATTCCACAAAAATGTAAAGGAGAAAAAACATTATTCTCTTGTCAATATCGTCTTTCTCTTTTTTACATTTTTTGTGATTATTTTAAACAGTGAAATTCATAAAAAAAATGTCCTAATTAAGAATTTTATCACAGAATGTTACTTTAATTTTTGTCATAATAACAAATATCTTTAGGATCTGTATATTGCACATTTGACCAAACATTGAAGAAATCCCCAAAAATACCAGGCACAGGTTTCACACTAAATTGTCGCAGTTAGCTCCTCCTCGTTTCCTTAACCCTTCAACAGGGGTCTCTCTCTCTCTCTCCTGAGAGTATAAATACTGGCTGACCTTTCGCCTCTTCCTCTTTTCGCTGCTTACGCGCACGTGCGAGCAACTATCTCGACTTCGGCCATGGGCTGCAACCTCACACGTGAGGCGAGGTGTATAAAACTTTCTCTTAAAATTTCCAACATGTGAACTCTTATACACAACCAGCGTTTCCCATATTCTGGGAACACGCTAAAACAAAATTCACCCCGTAAGGACATTCAACTCAACACACACACAACTTTCCATACAGACTGTAACATTTTATTCATGTCTTCAATGTATTTGTAATTCGTGTATTAATCTATTTGTTATTAATATATATTTATTCGCATACATGTATATCGGTCTTGTTTGTTTCTTTGGACTCCATTAAAGTCCAACATTCTTATGTAGCTGGACCGGCCAGCGGAAGCCTTAACCTAGAGATAACTCATCTTCTCTTCTCACATTCACACACCGCATGGTCCATCTACAAAATAAGCTGCACAAATTGTTGAACAGAAACATTGAAATAAATCAAGTTCATATTTGTGTGTGTATTTTTTTTTAGATCTATAGTTTTATTTTGTAACATTTAAATTTATACCCTTAAAAAATTTTGCTAAGTGTGCAATGATATTTTTATTTGCTCCTTGGTGTGTCATTGCTTAAAAAGGTTGTGAAACTCTGTTGTAACCACTTGTGGCTTTATTGTCTGACTTAGGATGAAATGATAAAAAAAACATTTTACACATTTGAATGAAGTTTTGTCAGAAAGAATAAAACATGTTCATGAGACAAGTCATCTCATTTGTGAGAATGAAGAAGTTACATAGGTTTTTTAGGAAATTAGTAAAAAGCTAGGCAACCTTGTAATCAGTTGGATCAGCTTTTGAGAGACTATTATAATAGGAAAGATTATCTTTGAATTTGCTCCCTTATAGATTATGTTACTTTCTTTGAATTATATCCAAAAGGAGAGTGATTTTCTACACTAATCTCAGATTTTCTCTAGCCAGTAACTAGATAGATGATCACTTTGGAATTCCAGGTGCTGTAAGTTTGGTAGTGTAATGAATAATGACTTGAAATTGGTAATTGGAAAGCTGAGTTCCAATTTCAGTCGGGTTGTCATATGGGAAAATATCCTTGAGAAAGGTTGGAATCCACCTCTTCTCCCACCAGCTATGAGTTAATTAGTAGGACTTGTATCAGTAAATCATTATCATCTCAAAAATTTCTTTCAATCTAAACATACTTTTTGGTTTTAAATAACCTGCAAAAGATTGCTAAAGCATAAAATACAAATCACTCAATCAACTCTTGAGAAATATAGTAGAGTGGGGTTTCTTATTGCCTTCTCCAGAATTTTGAATTCAGAGTAGTCCTTCCCCTAGACTGGTTGCCATCCAAGGTTTGAGAGTCCAGTCTACCCTACTGTTTAACCTAGGGAGAGAAGAGCTTAATTAATCTTAATTTATTAAGATTTCTAAAGTTTTTCTTAGCAAATCCAAGGTCAAAACTTGGATTGAAGCTAATTATAAAGTCAGAAAAATGTTGTTTCCTTAATAATAATGTTGGTAAATATAGTTTCTTTCAAAGTCAAGTTTTTCAAAACAGATTAAATTATTTGCATGAGTATAAATTTATTTCTCTCAGAAATTCGAATTAACAGTCAAAAAAATTACGTGCGTCTTTTTTTTAATCTTGTTTATTAGTAATAAATAAAGGTGAACATTTGCATGAGAATTTTTATAGACCGTATCATAGGCGGGGGAAAAAAAAAAGAAGATTGGTAAATCAGGGGAAATAATTCATCCTGCGAGTTGCTTCCCCAGCTGAATTTTTTTTTGATATTCATTAAAATAAGAGAATTATAAAATTGAGTTTTCAAAATTCTTTGAAACTTTTTAAATAAAGCAGAAATACCATTTTGAAGAGGGGGTAGAGACTTTCAGTTGCCTGGTGAATTCTTGTCAGAGTAATTCAGGTGTGAACAAACTTTCTGCTGCCTTGATAATATCTGTAGATATTACTTTGTCATAGTAGTAGACCACCTAAGTACAGTGTAACCCGGATATAAGATAATTTTTCTCTGGTCCCAAATTAGAGCCATACTTACTCAAACAAAATAGACCAAACCCGGATATAAGACAAACCCAGAAATATGAGATACTTCTTCTCCGGTCCCGCCAACTCTCTTATATCCGGGTTGCACTGTATATATGCTCAAACTATACATACAACTAAAATTAATATTATTTTAAGATATGTTGCACACTGAGAAACTATGAGGAAATACTGAAAAACATTTTTTCTTACTTGAGAAAATACTTCTGATTGTTATATGAGAAAAATTCTGAGTAAAAATCTAAAAAATAGTGAAAGAAATCTTTAGTGTTTGAAAAGTCATGATCCTTCAATTTTTCAAATATTTCTCTTAAATATCAGTTTTGAAATATTGAATAAGTGAATTTGCCACTACAGAGGTGATACAGAAACTATTTTAAATAATTATGTGCCTCAGAAAGACATCATAAACCACTTCATCTATTTTTTTTACTCACTATCAATGACAAATGACACATTTCAAGCAAAACTATTTCCTCATGCTATGGTTTATGTCCAGCGTGTTGTTTTAATGAATTTTTCAATGAAAACGTGTTTTTATTACTTGTTTATAAAAAGCAAGAAAAGCTCAAATTTTGAAGGTAAATAATATTGCTTCTTCCAGTTGTAACAAAATTTCTAATAAATGGCAACTGATTTCCACTTGTTTCTCTACAGAAAGACATAGAAAAGCAAATTCGTTTTTAGCAAGACTGATTTAGGCTATTATACAATGTTCATGTTATTTATACATTAAAAACTAATGCATTGGAAAAGAAAAATCCAGAGTTAATTGTAGCAGGTGAAGACCACTTATGTATATAATATGGATGATTCGATAGAATTCGTTGATTTAAGTTTTTTGACTTTTTTAACAAAAATTTGGTTGGTCTGTTGGTTGTTTTTGTTTAAACCTCTGTGGGTTATTTAATGCCAAAATCTAAATATGTTGTATGCAATTTTTTATTTTTATTTTTGGAGATACAAGTCTTACTAATTAACCAATACCTGAGAGGATAAGAGGTGGGTTCATGCCTTTCCTAAGGGTTCTTGTGTGTAAGTAAATATAATGAATGCAACTGGAATTGGAATTCGGTTCTCTGATTAACAATTTCAAGCCATTATCGATTATATCATCTGCACATCCAAGTTTACAGCACCTGGTATTCCCATCTAGGTATTGACCAAGCTCGACATTGCTTAACCAGTGATCGTAGGGGAACCGTTGTCTCAGCATAATGTGGCTGTAAGCCCACAAAAATTTGGTGTTAAGACATGGGAAATGTTAGTATTATGAAAATCTCAAAGAACAGAACATTTTAAAGATAGAATCATCAGAGAACTGAAATTTGGAGGGCTTAGTCCACATGACTTAAAAATAGAATAAATTAAAACTATATTTTGAAGTAAAATGATTAATATTTCATGTAGTAGAATTCAAAGTTTGAGTTTTGCCATTTTTTAAATAAAACAAATTTCTTTTATTGTTTCTACCAGTCTCTCCAGTATATGGTTGATCAGATCTAAGACAGCCCTTTGAATGATGAAGCATAGTTGATGATCAAGGGGGGACATAACTCCTCAATTAAGAAATATATTTGACTTATTAAGCAAACCATAGTTAATGAAATTTTTTTTATTATTAAGTTGTGCCTTTCCACTCAAGACAGTATAGTGCAAAGGGCAAGGGGGGAGGCAAAAGGTGTGGCAGCCCCAACCATCCATATCAGGAGGGCATCCAATGAAAGAGCGAAATAAAAATTTAGTTTATACTTAATTTGAATAAATTATTTATTTCATTTTTCATCTGTTTTTACATATTTAAAATGTCTTCTTTTCTCACATTTCTCAGCACTAGATCCACCCCCTACTTGAGTCTTAGAGGCATACAATCAAGGAGTTTGCCCCAGACATCAACAAACCTGTGTCTCAAAATCTGATTATTCAGACTTTTATGGTTTTGAGACAATTTAAATTTATATTAATTTTTGTATATTTTCAAAATACTATTATTATTAAGAACTTTTTTGTTCATATTTTACTCCTTCGAAATATATTTTGCAAAGTAATTTCAGTTAAATAAAAAACTTTAGATACAAAAATATCATTGATTAGGCCAATGACCCATGGATGATTATATCCTCATGGTTGTTAATTCCTTGGATGAAGAGAATCTACTGTATTTAGACCCTCGAATCATAGTTCTAGTGCTGCTTTGTTCAGTGATGGATAATAGGGACATAATCCAACCAATATAGGTGTATTCTTGAATTAATGAGCTTTTAAAGTTAACTTATATACCATCAAATATTGTATCAGTATAAAAAAAAAAGAACTTTAATTTATCCTGCTACATAAGATTGTAGGCATTTTTATCAAAGTCAAAAATAAAGGTAGTTTTGTTACTAATGAAACTGCAAACACAGAAGAACTGCATGTGGCAATTTTTATCAAATGCTGATAATAGAAAAAACAGAGAAAGACAAAGATATAAATTTTAAACAAAAATTTACCCAGTCTTTCTGGGTCAAGAGAATGAATAAATGAACAAAACAACAAAGACATTTAAATGTAGCCCTTCATTATCCAGAAAAACAAATGAACATCAGTTTTATGTCCTCCTCTTTTTTTCTCCTCATTGTAAATGTGTGGTCTACATTTTTTTTTTTTTTTTTTTTTTTTTTTTACATAAAGGACTGATACAGAAATATCGAGTTTTGCTTTCTTTTTTTTTGTTCATATTTTCTTTGTTTTTTCTTTTTTAATATTTAATTTTTCACTGTCAGAGCAGTATTTTCTTAAGATGGCTGTCCCATTTCCAGTATAAAAGAATAATTTTTTTTTATCATTCATTTTCTTTTCCTTATGTATGTTGATAAATATAATGGAGTTTGTTGCCTTCAGGTTTTAGGCAGCCATAAAAATTGAAATTTTAAGATTTTGTCCATTTTTTTTTGTCCAATTTGTAGGGAAAAAGTTAATGAAGATATTGTTTTTTTGTGTTTTTTAATCTCATTTTCCCCCTTCTTTTCCTGTTTTGTTTTGTAAAAGATGGTTTTAGGTTTTGTTAATGTTGGGCTTTTAAGTTTGTTCCAAGAATCTCAGATAGGAGGAAAGGAAGGGTTGAACAGTGGTTTTTTTTTTTTGTTTTTTTGTATTTTTTTTTCTTCAGAGGGTCAAATAAACCCACATAAATATAAAAAAAACAATAAAAATATTTTAACAGAAAAGAAAAAACTCCAGTAAGATCAAGGAAATTCACTTGTGTTAAATTGTTGCCAAAACATAATTCTGCTGAACAATTCTTTATTGTTCTAATTTATTTATTAATTACTTGTGATCGTTGTTTTTTTTTGTATTTCTTATTTGTTGACTTGTCTTTCTTTAAAATGATGAAAGGAAAAAATGTTTCACAGAAATTAAGATTGTATAGCTGATACAATATGAATATCTTTCTTTAATGTATTTGTGTTTTTATGCATTGTATTTTTCATGGTTACATCTTAAAACAATAAAGATTGCAAAAATTATAATAATAATAATGATAATAATGATAATAATAATATTGACTAAGTGTACATTTATGAAATCAACTTGACAGCATTTGAATAAACTCATAGAGAAAACCTTTTCACCTGGTTTGACTTCCAATGCTCAGACACCGGTATGATTCTTTATCAAATATTAAAACAAATTAAAGCAATTATCTAATTATATTGGACAAGACTGTTCCAGAAAATGTTTTAAAAAGTTTGTTTTAATAATACCATAAAATGAATACAATTTTCATTTCTTAGATATATTTAATCTTAGCCATTTTGGCTAAGGAGGATTGTTTTTAAAAACAACTGTTTCTTTTGTACTATCAGCAGCAGCTTCCCAGCCATTTTAAGAACAGAATTTCTTATGATTGTTACAAGTTGTACAAATACAAGAAATAAAAGGATATATTGAAAATCCTTGTATTTTTCAGATAATAAAATTGGAAATAAACTAATTGAACATAACACATTTATAAAACTCATCTTTAAAGAAAATCCTTTGTTATGTTTAGTTGAAAATTTCAAACATGATGTTCCCATTTACAGTAAAAAGTAAAAGAAAAGTTGATTCTCATTTTAAAGATAGAATAGAAAAAATAGCTCAAAACGTGTATATATGTGTATGTTATATATATATATATATATATACACACACACATAAAGTATGGCAACTAAGTAACAAGATCAAGATTGTAGATTACATAATATTGCAGCTTCACATGAATGACATTTTAAGATTGCACAACATCAGAATACAATGCCTAGTCTTTCTTCTGTGAACCTATTTTTCTTTTCTCAAGTGGGTTTCTAATGCTTATGAAGTGCACTCTGGAATATGATCAAATTGTTGACTAACCTGGGGTGAAAATCTAACAGAGACCCTGGTCATTTTGGAAAAGTTGACAGGGAACAGACAATATCCCAGCAGCTTTTGAAGATTTTTTCTACTTACCAAATTCATGAGCTGAAAAATGTCCTCAAGAAAATATTGCCCCCGCTTTTTTTTTTTTAGTAAACAACATCAAACATAACCAGCATATTGTTATCTCAACAAATAAAAGTTTTTTTTGATAACATCATTCATTACTTTTTTGACAAACTTCTATAATATTAACATTTACTACATTTATAGATATAGATAGGAATCAACACTACATTGTGACTGTCGGTTTCATGCTGCAAAGCAACATTCAGGCATGTCACTACTGTATATATGTGTATAAACAGATTTAATGTATAGTGTGATCCCTGAATTTTTTGCATTAATTTTAACCTCTCCAGAAAAATATTACCTGTGTTTAGTGCAATCAGTCATTGAAAATGCATGATTTTTCACCTCTTCAAAAAATGACCTGTGTAAAGTACAACCCACTATATTTTGTATAAAAACTGATCATAAAATCTCACAATATAATTGAGTATATATGGTACTTTGTTTTTTTTTTAGGTGTTGGTTCCTATTCTCACACTATCTCTCTCTCTCACACACATATATATATATATATATTATTACTAGAAATGTTAAAGCAATAACAAAAATAATGTTTACCCCAAAAAATGGTTAAGCATGATTATTTCCAGAAGAGTATGTTCTTAAAGCAAAACAGTCTTTGTAATTATGGTACTCAATATGAAGAGATAGAGCATTAATACTAATAAGCAAAATTAAATATTTGCTTATCTTATCCAGACTCAGTTTCACAAAGATTACATTCCATTTACAGGCATCTTGATCGTAAGAAATTGTAAAAAGTATATCACTGTAAACCTTACAATAAAGTCCACTGAAGTGTAGTGTAAAAAGCAAAAGTTGATTCTCATTTTTTAAAATGAGAATCAACTTTTACTTTTTAAAATAGTATAGAATAGAAAAAAATTAGCTCAAAATGTATATATATGTGTACGTTATATATATATATATATATATATATATATATATATATACACACACACAATCTCTATAAAACTGTGGGTACAGATAAAATAAGTTAACATTTTTATACATATATATATAGTAAACAGTGTGTTGACTCAGATAACTTAGTTTTGTGATAGTGCTGTATATATACTTGTATTTTTCTCAGCATATTAAAAGCAAGAAGAAAATATTATGAAGATGAACAATAAAAATATCTTGACAATTTTCTTCATATTAATCTTTTTTTTCCAGCTGATGTTGAGAAATTTTGATCATCATCATCATCATCAATGAATACTGTGTTCAATTGGTGCCTGCAGATCCAACACTGGACTGTGGGATCTGCTCCCATAAAAACATGACCCTGAGAATTATCAACAAAATATTGTCCTTCACTTTGCTTTGATATAAGGCCATATTGATAGATGAATAAGGTCATTTTTTGGGGTAGTGAGAAGCATTGCTCTGTGGCAGATGTTCTTTGATAAATATAAATTAAAAATGAAAATATTTGAATAAATTCTCATCAATTTGATTCTTTCAATTTTGGTATTTTACTCATTTTGTTAAAGCTTGAGTGAAAAGACATAAAATGCAATCAAACAGTTTTTCTATTTCATGACTTTGTTGACTATATCATGTGTTAAAAAAAATCTTGATATTCTCTAAGCTAAGATAAATTTGAGACAAGAAGTAAGAAGATAGTTTTGCACTAATTTTACAAATGGGTATAGTCTACTTGACATGAATATTTAAAATAATGGCATTCATCTGGGTGAAAACACAAAATGCTGGAAGGGGAGAGAATAATTCTCCTCCAGCAATTTTAACTTCCTCTCCTCATAACTCTCAACATATAACTTACTCACTTTAAAAAATCTTTAATATTTGATCTAAATTATACACATTTCTAAAAAATATTGTGAATTTTCTTAAACATATTCTTGAATAGATTTCCTATTTTTGTTTTCATGACTTACTGTTTTTTAAAATGAAATTTTTCACATTACATTAATGTAATGTGAAAAATTTCATTTTCTCTCTCTCTCTCTCTCTCTATATATATATATATATATAGTTTCAATTTTGGTTTAATTAAAAGCTGCTTTACTTTTTATCCAAAATAAAATCTAAGATGGTTCCACACAAGTCAGTAAAATTGGTTAAAACTAAGACTAAATTAAAATCTATCCACAGAAACATTACTTGCCAAATTAAAAATTATGATGTGTATAAGTTTGAGATTATCAGCCAAGAATAAGCAAAAATTACAAAGATCTTGACTTTTGTATGAATGTTTTAAATGTGGAATTATTATTATTAAGTTCATTTGCTCAAGTCTGTGTCTAATACAAAAAGTTTTGATTCTTTCATAAACTGTTTTTCTCTTTAAAATTCAATAACACAAACTTCCCTTTATCATTTCAAAACAATTTCATTTTTATATTAAGTACAAGAAATAACTTAGTAGAACTCACTTCAACTTAAAATTTAAAGTAAATTACAAAATAAACTCCAATAATTAATAGAAAAACTTAATTAGTATTATAAAGACACTTCTGATAGCTAATAAGTATACAATCTTGGGTCAGGCTAGGCTTCAACCTGCTACTGGTAAAATGTAAACCAGTACAAACTACTACATGAATAAGTAGTTGGCATCTAAACCATCTCCCCAACTAGATTTTTTGCTGCTAAAGAGTGTGGCATGTCATCCTGCAGGACAAAAAATAAAACTTGTCAAAGGATTGTTGATCTTCTTGTAGTAGCAAACATGTGTGTGCATATATATATATATATATATATATATATATATATATATATATATATATATATATATATATATGAGATGAGATGAGGATAAGCTCTCAAGAATTGAATGATAACCTTCCTATAGATTGTGTCATGATTAAAACACTGTGTACTTGGACTACTGTGAGCTTATAAGTTGGGCATAAGGAAGAATATTTGGCCTTGTAAAATCTTGCCTCAAATCATTTAGAAAGAGATCCTCTGTTAGGCAGGACTCACCCTAATATGTGTGAGATTAATCCCAGTCTTGCTTCAACAAAAATCAATGGCTATGTATATGTGTAAAACACAAAATGAAAAGAAAATTTAGGTATTCATTTATATAAAGGCTAAAATTGTCAATTTTTTTAAAGAACTAATAGCTGTAAAGAATACAGCTATTATCAGCTGATTGAATAGATGTACAATTTTTTTTTTAAATTAGTAGTATAAGTATTTATTTAATCTATTTTGGTAGGTGAATTCTAATTAACTTTTATTTTTTTCTACATTGACTGAAACTTAAAAATTTGAGATCAATTTTTCTGAAAATCTCAGAGAATTTCTCAACCCATCAAATACATTTGATGATCTATTTATTTTAAATAGAAAATTTTAACCCCCACATTTTTATTTTGTATCTAATACACCTACAACCAAATTATACATATTTGTCAATCTAATTCAGATTAAAAAGTAAAAAAAATGGCCATATTTTTTTTCAGTACAGAAAGAAAAAACAAAACAAAAGTTGATTTTTTGCCTTGTGTCAAACAAAGATGTCAGAAAAAAGATTACTATAAATGCTTAAATGATATCAGAAAATATTATTATAAATGCTTAAAGAAGATGTTTAGGATATAAACTTCCATATTTTACAGCCAATAAGGGAAGCACAAACAAGTAAGGGACACCTACAAAAACATTTTATTAAATTCAGTAGATATGAAAAACTTTTTTATATAATTCTGTACAAACACAGCTCCAAATTAAATAAGTGGTTTCTGAACCTGATTGGATATGGGAAGTTGAGCGATGTGTTATCTACTATGTCCACATGGTTGAAATCTAGATGACCTGGAAATAGGTCAGTGCTCAAGTTACTGTGTACATTCCCATGCAAAACTCAGATAAGATTTGTGAGCTGAGCACCGGCAATAAAAATGGCTCCCCAGCAACAGTTGATGACCAGATCTGCAGCAATACAGTCAGTGAAGGACAGTTGGTGAAAGACAGCAAACCAAACAAAGCCTCGATCAACAACATCGACATGCGTACCATGACAACGTGTCAACAATGATCTTTTTATATACAATACCACAAGGAACGTAAGTCTTGTCTTCCCTCTCTTTGTTCACTGTGTTTTAAAATTACTGCCTTTTCATGCAATCAGTCAACAATCACACACACATTCATATTGGTGTATATTACCACGTGATTTCCTTACTTGAAACAAAAATACTTTGAAACTTTGCAGATTCACTTGCGACAAATCATTCCAAACAATCATTGGTTTATTTATGGTTACAACAAAGAACATTGATTTTTTAATATGTAAATACATATATTTGTCATATTTAGCTTGGTCTTCTTTTTCTGTGAAGATCATTTCTTCACGTTGTTTATAATTTTGCATTTGCTGGTGGAGGAATGGATAGCAACACAGATTGAGGAATTGGAGAGCCGAGTTTGAATTCCAGTCAAATCCATTACATTCACTTATGTGCTAATACCCTTGGGGAAGGTATGAATCCTCTTCTCCCCCCCCCCAGCTATGGGTAAATAGCAGGACAGACTGGGTTCTATAGCCTTGGATGGCGAATGTTCTACCGCAGAAAGAAATGGCAACCTACTGTGGGAAAAAATCTGCTTCGTCAGTCATGTATTGAAAGATACAAGATGACCTAAGCAGGTATCACATATGGCACATAACTGACTGATTTGTGGACACAAAACTTGGATTTTATTTTTCCACCTAAAATCTGGGTAAACTAACCTCACAGATGTCAGAAAAAAGATTACTATAAATACTAAAACAAGATGTCAGAAAAAAGATTACTATAAATACTAAAACAAGATGTCAGAAAAAGATTACTATAAATACTAAAACAAGATGTCAGAAAAAGATTACTATAAATGCTTAAACTGTTTAAAGTGCATTTTATGCAATAAAGAAAACCTAAGCGGGGAAATAATTGTTAGAAATAATTGAAGGCTATTCTAAAGACTGACACATTTACACAATGCAATGGAAAGTTATATGGAGTTCTAAAGATGTCTCTACAAATGGAAGGCTGGAAATGTACAACTTTTACAAAGTTGTACATTTCCAGCACCTTTAATTGATCAAGTGATAGGTGTTAATGCTGTGTATTGAAATGCAGTGTTACCCAATCGCAGGCACATTCAGTCACTCCTGGACACTAAGGTGTGAAAGCTATGAGTGCATTTGGACACTTCTAGCTTTAAAAGAGCAATCCTACTCATACAATAGCAGTTTCAAGAATATATTTCTGAAAAGGGATTTAGTCTTCTTAACATTATGACTGATACAATTATGCATTTCAAACTTGAAGATTCTCAGATTTGAAGTCAGCAAAATGCCAGCATAGAAAAAAAAAGAGTTAATACTTATTTATCACTGCCTTATTAAGAAATATTCAAATTTACGTAATGAAAAGACTTGAACAAACTAGTCCATTTTTTGTCTTAGATTATTCCATTGAAGAGAGAAGCAATGACTTTAAAAAAAAAACTGAATTCAAGTCAAAATAAATCATGACTGACAAAAAATATCAATATTGCTATATGATATACTCCCTCTGTCCCATAATAAGTGTTACATTTAGTGTATGAAATGTCTATGCAAATGTAACAATTATTATGGGACAGAGGTTATATAATTTAATAAGCTTCTTTGGTTCTACAGACTTCCAAAAACTCCCAGTCACCAAAATTTCATTTTGAAACTTTAGGCCATTTTGATTATTGTTGCAAACAAATTTCTCAAGCATAAGAAAAGATTTTTAAACATTTTTGTTATTAACTTGACTTCAAGCAAGTGAGTTATTTAGAAAAATATTTGGCATGTCAGATTGAAAATCTTAAGAATATGATGTTGAAAATTATTTTCTAATTGTCTTTTTGCAGTAGTAATATGAAAAGGTAATTAAAGTTAAAATGCTTTGTAATTTTTGAAGCAGCTTTATGGGTCATGTCAGATTAATGGATTATAAAGAGTAAGTAGTAAGCAAGTTTTTGCCCCATCATGGCAAGATTGGACAAGTAATTTGAAAAAAAAGTACAAGAAAGTTTGGAAAAGGTATTCTTAAAAGCACATTTCAGAGCATTGAAGGAAAAAAAATAAAAGATCCCTTAATTTTTTTTTCATTTTTAATATTTTCATTTTTAATATTTTTTAATATTGAAGCATAAATGTTTCCTGAATGAATCTGTAATGGGAAACAAACCCAGAAGAAGAAAGAAAGGAAACAAAGAACAAGATCTGGCAAGATGGTTAAACTGTCTCCATTAATTTCAGAAAACAAAAAACACCAGGGCAACACCACCACAGTGACTGCAAAATAGATTAGAACTAAAACAAAAGAAAATTTTGAAAATGTTAAAAAGAATTAAAATAAATCCTTAAAGTTATCCAAAAAGAATTTTAAAAATGGATTTGTTACTTAATAATTTGATATTTTTACAGTGTGCAAATGAATTGTTTATGAAAATAAACAGTAATTAAAAACTAATAATAAAATTCACATCCAACAGTCTTTTTCATTCTTTTAGCTTTACTGTTGAAATCATAAAATCTTATGAAATCAATAAATGAGTAGATTTTCATATTTTAAATTATTCAAATAACACCAAATTTAAAAAAGCTTTATTTATTGAACTCTTATGTTTACTAATAAAAGCTTGAAAGATCAGCATTCTTTCCACTAAACTGACTATTGTAATCTTAGTAAATAATTAATTTTTTTTATCTAAAAATATTAAGGTTTTCACTTAAGTGATAACAACAAAATTGTAAGATCCTTTAAAAATTAGATAAGTTACATTTAAATTTGATTTTAATAAGCCAAATTTTAATTTAAAATTGTGTCATGAATTAACCAATTATTAATATTAGGAATTTCTTTCTTATCTTAGCAGTGAACATTTCACAATATGTCATACATATCAGCTTTCAGCAATTATACACTAACTTTGGAACAAACATTCAAGAAAGAAAGAAAATTTTATCAGATTCAATGGGGATTTCTTTTAAAATTAGTCTCATTTTTGTTGTCTTTCCCCCACTTCAACATTTTAATCAGTCAATTCTCTGGCTTTCTTCAAAGGCAAAGTAAATAGTAAAAGATAATGAATTTATTCTGCTTATAATCCATTTTGTTTCTTTTTCTTTTTTTGGCTAGTGTTTCATTTAATAATAATAATAATATGACTAATAACAATCACAATCCCATGAAGAATATCAGTACTAAAGCCAACCAGCCTGAAGACAATATGTTTTATATTCAGATGAACCAATTCTATTTGACTACAGATAATTCAAATAATCATATTCTATTTTCATAGAAAAACACTTGATCAGAAATTCAAAATAATCAGAATCAAGTCATTAATTTTCCAAAACTGTAATTGTAGATTGAAGGAGTAAAATGACTTTCAAATCATATTTTCCAGTTTTAAAAAAGGGGATTTATTTGATCATCAATGAAATAAAAATTCATAGTGAGAGGAAAATTTTGCAGTTGTCTTCCTTTAAGACAAACAAACATATATTTTTTCTTAATTACAACGAACTCAACTGCAAAAATCTTTCAAAAATGGTTTCCATGGAAGAGAAACTGACAATTTGGTAGAAGAATTAGTTTTGAGCTTTGAAAATTAAATTAAAATCTGTAAATAAAAAATGAAAAGCATATCCAACTTGATTTTTGCAAATATACCTGTTTAAAAGATTTTGATAAACTTTAAAGGAACATTTCAAAATATGAGAAATCCAGGTGATAACATTTACTAAGCAGACATATTTGATGAATGAAATCTAATCCTTTTTCAAGAGTTGTACTAATAAGGAGCAAAAAAGCAACCTTCTTTAGACCATTTCTAACATTTTTTCCTGTATATTCCCTGTACAAAATGTTTTTAAAATCTCGTCTTGGAATTTGAGGCCACAAAAAATTTACAAAAGAAAGCAAAGGAAAGGTTATGTAAGGATTTAACATTTACATTTTTATGGCATTTGGAAAACTAATAATTTGATTGAAAGCTTTTAAAAAGGTAGATTTGCAACATAAAGCCAAGTGTTAGAAAAATTAACAAGCAAACAAAAATTATTTGATGACAAAAATAAATTTCTAAAAGAAATACAGAAAGATATCACAGGCAACAATTGTTTTGTGTTTACTGATAACATTTTCTTTTTAGATTAATATAAATGATTTACACCAATTCAAAACCTATTGTATTCAATAAGCATTTAAGATGTGTATTAAATAATTTTTATAGCATGGATTACAAATGCTGAAATCTTTACTGACCTTAGACTTCATCTGAAAATTATTTCAGGTGACAGTATTGGAAAATTAATTCTTTTGGTTCACAAATTTCATGTACAGTGGATTAATTTAATTTTTTTTTTGTTAAAAAATGAAAACCAAAAAAGGTGGGGATGACTGACTGCATTTTTCGAACAAATAGGCAGAGAAAAAATAAATTGAATCAATTTGCCTTTTGTGAGAAAGAATCATATTGAAACAATTTTGAAAATTTTATCAAATCAAAAAAAGAAAAAAAACAAAAAAACAAAGTAAATATTGGAATTTGAAAGAAACATGTTGTCACTGGCTGCCAGGAACTTTGAGCAAAACATGCTAACCAAATTCTGAAATACAGTCATCCCCTACTTATTGGTTGGGCATATGTTCCAAGACCTCCAGCAGATGCCTGAAACTGTAGATAATACTGAACACAATATATATTTTTTCCTGTGTATACAAGAAAGTTTTGAATAGTTCTCAGCCCAACCAAGAAACCCTCCCCACACCCAAATTCTTATATTTCGTCATTTGATTAGATTTTGGGTAATATGGTGAGCTGAGAACTTTTCCGCACACCCTGATATATACCTATAATAAAATTTAATTTACATCTTAGGCACAACAATTATAACAATATACTGTAATAAAAGTTATGTGATAGAGAATTCATTTTTATTGTGCATTTTCACAATTTCAGCAAGTTTTTTTTTTCTTTATTATATCAAGAAAGGAAGCATTTTATTGCTTCCATTTGATACAATCTGAATATCCAATATCTTTCTGCTTGCACTTTGCGACCCTTATTAAGGAAAATTATTTCTGGAGTTGATTGAAGGTAAGTGAAACAGCAGAAAAAGGTGAGACTGTGATACTGCTACTACTAACAACAACAACAACTGCTAAAGACGTGTTGAGTTTTGAAGTTCACACATCTTATGCACATCCACTGATAAAGTAAACAGCGTTTGTAAAGAAAATCATCATGATCATAATTTGGGTTCAGTTCCTCGAATCGGATTACTTTTGTTGTGTCATTGTTTAAAAAAAGTGAATCACATTTTTACAAATGCAGGGTAGAAAATCCCAAGAAAAATTGTTTAAGATGACATGAATTTTAAAGAAATAAAAGATTTGAATATGATATGATCACTGGCATATCAAGACATGGACATATTGAAAGAGGCACACAATGTAGAGGGAGGGAGGGAGAGAAAATGATCGAAAGTGTTTATAATGAATCAAGAAATGGAGGTCATATAGCTAGAGGATATTTAATAGAATTAATGAAAAACAGGCTAATAAACTGCCAATTTATTGGTGGCATACATTTATTCTTAAATATTTCAGCTTTGTTTAACTTTAAATTGGTATTAAGCCAATGCCTTTAATTGAAAACTGAAGGTAACTGAATTAAATTGAATTTTAAGCTAGCAACTCAAAATAATAACAATAAAAATTCAAACTAAAATTGGCTGGAAAACAAAAATCTATTTAACCAAAAATGTTACATTATAACTTAACCAAAAAATTAAAGCTGTTCTAAAAAATAATGAATGAAATAACAAGGTAGACTGCGTTTTTTGAGGGGCAAAATTTCCTGACGTCTATTATTATAACCTTGAATGACATACAATATTCACGTTATTATATCTTTTACGGTAATGAAGATCAGCTTTTCTTTTTATAAATTATCTTCTTTGGTATTTAATAATACTTTAATAATGCTAAGATATATGAACTAAAAACCTTGCAAATTAAAAAAAAAATAATAATCAAAACCACTTTTACAAGTATGAAATCAACACTTATTAATGAAAGATTCACAGTAAAATAAAAATGTTTCAAGTGAAAGAAGCTCGAGTTATTTCTAGGATGCTTCTCTATAATGATTCATAGCATAAAAAAGATTTGCTTATCAACAGATATGTTGAGGGATAGGAAAAGATCAGAAAAAATAAGTAAAATTTTCATTGAAAATATGTATAAATATTTTAATTTATTTTATATCTTAATAAAATAAGTCATATTTTTTAGTAATGAAATAAATAATATTTTATTAAGACTTGTTTATATTGCTTTAAGTATTATAAATTTAATAAGGCTGTTATTGTAGCATTTAGTTTATTAAAATATTATTTTTTGTTATAAATTAAATATGACTGTTTTTATTAAGTTATATTAATTAATATTACTGATTTTAAATGAAAATATTACTCTATGACTTACTTTTCTAACCCTAACAAATGTGTACCTTTTGAATTTTCTTTCATAATTTTTCCTATGATTTTTTTCTGGCTACCAGATTTTTCACTCATTTAAAAACAAGTCATTTTTGGTGCACATGCACTCTGACTCCTGTTTTTATTATAAATAAACACATGTTCTTTGGATGATGTAAATAATTTAAAAAATATTTGCAAAATCAAGCAGATCTGACTACAAGCATTTTTTAGAGTTACTTTCAAATTTTATATTTTAAAATTATCTAATTCACATAGCTTTATATTTACACATAAATACTTTGCATTTTGAATTTAAAAAATCTTTAACTGAATGGGGGTGTAGGTCTGCATGCAGTTGTTGCTACAGAGAAATTATTTTTCTCCTTTAATTATTGTAAATTTAAGAAATGAAAAAAACAAAAACAAATCACCTAGCCAAAGGCAGAAGAGACATTCCAGGCTTTGAAACTATGTTTATTGTTTTAAGTAAATACTATGAAGGGTGAAAAGTATTTCTACAAAAAAGATTTGAAGCTTTTATATAAACATAAATTTTTTTTTTTAAATTTGGTCAGGTGCACTTTATAAATGAGGACAAATCTGAATGCATGAAAAACTTTCAGAAAACCAATGTCTTCATGCAAGTCTGAACATTTTAAAATTATTAAAAAAATAGACTTAAAATAAATAAGTGTAGAGAATTTCTTTCAAAATGCTTGCAGTCAAAAGAAAAAAATTACAAAACCTAAATTTCTAATGCCTTTGAGAATGGCATGAATTCATCCCTCATCGGATAAATAGTAGGACAAATTGGTTCCTTTAGTTTTAGTAAAGCCTCCAATGTAGGTCATGGGCTCTCTAAATTTTAAAACCAACATGAAGGATAGGCTTATCTTACCCTAGTCACACCCATTGCCACAGATGCAGTACATGTGGTGTCCAAAAAAACCTACAATGAGTCAAGGGATTTAAAAACAAAATTTCACAAATGAAATATCCTTTCTTACATGTCAAATGATGCAAACAAATCACCAATGAAAGATGTTTTGAGTAAATTGGTTTGTATACTTTCCAAGACACTGCCTTAATGACACTTGTGATTCACAGGTCAGAAAAATCGTATCTGCAAAAGTACTCTCAAATGAACTACAATGGTACATCAAGGAAAGACAATGGATGACAAGCAAAAGAAGACATTTATATCTAACTAATGTTAGGGAAGGTTTTCATTGTATCATATTAACAAAATCTTAACTCATTTTACACTTGAAGGAAGAGAATTTTGATAAAACAATAAGCTAATGCAAACATGATGTTAATTAATTCCAAAGATTGATTAAGTAGCAACAGCAACATTTTTCATTAACATTCTCTGTAGAATATTGATTCCATCCAATAATATTGATTCCATCCCATAATATTGATTTCATCCAGTAATATATTCAATATAAGGTGTGTTACAAGAATACAAATGGAATAGAATGAATATTGAGAGTGAAAGTGAATACCTATTTTTATTAGGTATTGATTTGTTAAAGACTTACTATTGTTTGTGCTATGAAGTTAAAGAAATATATTTGCATTATCTTTGTATCTCTCATTCTTTAAAATAAGGAAGATTCGGTGTTTTGTTAATGAAATACAAAAGTGCAGTACAATTTCTAAAAACCACAAGATGCAACAGAAATTTGTGATAAGCCAAAGTGTATATTGTCAGAAATATGCTAAAAATATCAAAAAACAGTTAAAAAAAAAATAATGTTAACTTCGGAAAACAGTCAGCTATATTAATGAAAAATCCAAACCTTTTCAGACTTAATTTTGAATGTATACAGTGGTTGGCAAGAAAGATTTGGATATTTAAAATAATCTGGAACCGAATACAGTGTAGCAGTTTTTGAACATCCATAGAATAACTTATAAATTATAATTTTCTAACTATCACATTGTGTAGCTGGCAAACCAATAGACAATAATGAAAAAAAAAAATCAGGATTTCCTCTCTACTCCAAAGCCTGTTGAATTAAAAATTGTTTGAAGATAAATAAATTCTGCTATAAAATAAAAAGTAAATGAACTCGGTTTATTGCGCACACCAGCTTTATATTTTAATCTTTATCAGGCAACTTTGTTATACTAAATAAATTCTCTCTAATGTTGAAGAATTACCCTAAAAATCAAGAGAATATTATAGTTACTTTCTCAGAGAATTTTCATGAAGATTTGGGGAAATTTTATATGTAATTTCTAAACTTCAAATTGTAGGAACAAAATTATTTTACCTTAATATTGTGTTAATTACACTGTCAATTCAATTATCTTTATATTATAATTTGGTTTATTTATAAATATAATTAGGACAAATTTAGCATGAAAAATTTGTAAATATATAATTTAGAATTTTTTTTTAATAAACACATTAATGAATGACATCATCCACTGTGCATATAATACACTTCCACAAGTTATTTTTTATGGATCCTAAGGTTACATTATCCAGAGGGGGAATCAAAATAATAATAATAATAATAATAATAAAAGACAAGAAATTCAGAAGGTGTATGCTTATTGACATAGCAGTAACATCTGAGAGAAACACCTCCATAAAATTATTGAGAAATTGTCCAAATACAAGGACTTGGAGATTGAGTTTAACAGGATGTGGGGAATGAAGACTGAGACTGTACCAATAGTAATCAAAGCTCTGGGCCTCAGAAGAAAAGGAATGGACAATTTTACTAATAATGTCCCAGGTAACATCAACATACAAGTTGCCCAGATCATCCCATATACTAAGAAAAGTGCTATCAATTAAATGATAATTCTCCTACAGGCCCTAAGGACCATAGTTTGGTCCTGCCCCAAGAAGAAGAAGAAGAAATTATTATTATTATTAAAAAAACAAACCAAATGAATCAGAAGAAATGAATATAACAAACAATTTTAAGCTGGTTGCCATCATCAACACCATTATTATTTATCTTAGTGGAAGGTCCTAGTTGTCTATCCTAGATTGACAACTAATCTATTGACAAATAATATTTGGATGTATTTTTTAAAACATGAAAATAAATCATACAAAAATGATTGTGCCTCTATACAAATCAAATAACTTTCTTTTTGACAAACCAGTAAATAATATTGTATGGGTTATCATTTAAATTGTTTTACTACTACAATTATAATTACAAAAATATTATGGTCTGTATAACTTAGTTATTAACATTCTAAATGATTTTCAGGCAACTGAATTCCTTCTTTTTAGTTTTGATATTGTGAACACAATGTTTTGACTGATCCATTTTCCAACCTTTATTAGTGTATCATAAGTAAGCAAAGTGGAAAATCTTATTTCTACAAAAAATGCTCACAGAAAAAAAGTGTGGCCATAAATAAAATTAATAATGAATGGTGTAGCTGACATATTAACAACCTGAAGAATTATCCAGACAGATATTTTAATCCTAAGGGGAATAAAACTTTAAGAATTAGTTCCCCTTGACAAGGTACAATATGTTTACTCTACAAGTTACCCAAACTGGATGGATGCAGACTTGTTTGAAAAACCTTTTGACTGAGATAGAATTCATTAACATCATAGATGGAAAAAAATATAAAAGCAGAAATATCAAATGTACAGGGTTAGCATAAGTGGAGGGACTGCATCCTACATCTTGGCAAGATTTTACAAAGCAGTAGCACCAATTTCTATGAAAATTCAAATAAAATCTGAAACTATATGAGGGGATGGGGAAAAAAACTTTCTAACATGACTCACTTCCAGAAATCTGACCAAATATAATGTTTTTTTTGGGTCAGGCCAAAAACTTTTCAGTATCTCCTTGTTAAATAATTTTATTATTCATTTTTGATTTGTCTTTTTTATTGTTTTAATATTTTACTGTTGCTTTTTAATGCAATTTTCAGTTTATTATTTTACAATAATAAAATAAGTAACATGGATTTTAAATAAAGAATAAGCCTCCAGCAAGATTTGAACTCTTCTCTTTTATTCTTAGAATAATTTTATTCTTAGAATCCTGTCTTACATGACAACTGTTATGGATTTGGCTTTCAGAAAGATTGAATACTAGCCAAAAATCAATATTACCAAATTCTAACACTATTATAGAAGAAATACGTTTAAAAGTTGTCAAAGGATTTCAAAATGTCTCATGAGTAAATTTAGGTATTTTAATTTTTACATAAAATCTCAATAATATTTACTTAATATTATTAAATAAATTTAAATTTTAAATTTTATACAAAATTTGTAAAAAAATGGTAGCATAGAAAAGTACTTTTTGAAAAAAACAAGAATTAATAAGCTGATATTTTCCAGCAAAGAGTAGATGAGTAGGTGTATTATACTTTTGTCTGAAGTATTGGGGGGGGGGGTGTAGGGATTTATGTCTTGTAAAAATCAAAATAGCTGTTAATGAGTTACAAAAAATTTTTAAAATTACTTGAGACAAAGACTTGCTTATGGTATAAATATGTCACATATATATAAATGTCACATGAATAAATTTCATATATTCAATAAATGTCACATATTCAATCAAACTTTAGCCAATACAATCTACAATAGTGAACAAAAAAAGAAAGAAAAAAACACTGTTTATTCTTTATGTTGATATTTTAAAATGATTTTTGTTGTAAGAATTATATTCTTTATGACAATGATGCAAATTATAAATTTAGGTGAAATAACTGATGATGATGATGATGTCAGCGAATGAAGAGCTTTATGGCCCAAATAAATCTTGATAGTGCTCCTTGGATTGCAAATCCTTACATTTTAAGGTTGGTTATTAGGGACACAGTAATAGTAAATATTATTTAAATTGTTATTTAGAAAGGTGGAAGTATGCAGTTTTTTTCTAATGTATAGAAAAATCTAAAATGAATTATTCCTTAAAACCAAAATGAAATCAGTAAAAATCTCATTTGAGGATGAAAAGTTAGTGTGGAAAGTGAAATCATTGAGTTGAGTTCAAATTCCAACCTAACCTTACTTTAACACAAACAGCCTTGGAAAAAGTATGAATCTGTCTCTTCTCCTCACAACTATGGTTGAAATAGCAGGGTTGACTGGGTTCTCTAGCCTTGAGAGATAACAAGTCTTAGAGAAGGTAAACTCTGAATTCCAAACTGTGAAGAAGGCAATGACAAACCACTTTTCCCAAAAAATCATGGCAATTCACAGCTAATAAAGTAAAGGAACTTGTGGAGATTCATAATCCTCTATATCCCAAGCATAAAAAAATGTCTCAGTACATTTTATAATAGTAGCCAACCCTGTTGATTGAACATTCGAAAAGGACATTCTAGAATTATATGCACTCAAAGATATTTTCAGTAAAATGAGAATATAAATAAATTTGGGTGAAATTTCTGCTATAAAATGCAGTTCTTATTTTTCAACTTATTATCTTCTTTCTTGTTCTTTTTCTTATATTGGCCTAATTCTTTAGCCTTTGTTCTGGTCCATGGTGTGTTTAGATCTCCTTAGATGCTGATTAATACTTTTGCTTTTGGTTTGCTTTTGTGTAGAATAATAAAAATACAAAATTTCAAAAACTTCCAGTTAATAAACATTAATAAAAATCATTAATGATATCTTGTGACGCCATCTTGAAACTAAATATGTTTAATAACTGCTGTAAGGCTGAAACAATTTATTCTGTTTTAATTGAAAACAAATTGCAAATTAAAATTAAATAAACCACAAAGTCAAAAAGAAAAATGCTAAGCCAAATTATTTAAAGACAGAAAATTCAAATTAGAACCTATTTGTGTGCTGACCATGAGAATAAAATAAAATTTAATATATAAAGTTATATATTAATTTTTTTCATAATTTTAATTATTTATGTGATTTTTGTTTGTGAAATGATTTTATTAGACAGCAGAACAGTTGTACTACAGGCAAGGGTCAAGTTTCAAATTACTGTTTTTAATGACAGAAAAATAAGAGACAAACTTGAAGAGAATTATTATTTATGCAATTATCAATACAAACAGAATATTAACAATTTTGCAAAATAAAAATCAGCATTGTTTCTGTTGTTGAATTTTTTTCCTAATTAACCTTGCTTTGCCAAGTTACAAGAGCTTTCAAAATTTTAAGTTAAATGTTTCATGATGTGATAAGTTGTATTGAAAACATGATTTTAGTAATATGAATATCCTTTGTGTTCTAATTCTACCATTACAGTAGAATGTATGTATTAATTTGAGGTATAAACACCTTAATATTTACTTCCCTTGATACTGAAACATTAAGCATATCATTAACAAAAACTGTTTATTAACTGGCACAATTAGAAAATGTTTTAAAAAAGCAATTTTTATAATCTACAAGGGTGGCCTGAAAAGTTCATAGGTTGACAATGAAGGAGTGATGCCAGAGCTATGGAAACTTGCATGGATTAATTTTGACACTTCTTTTTATTAACTGCGTTGTTTCTTTCCAAGCTGACATTTGTGTGTTCAAAGAAGACTTCTTCAAAAGTAACTAGTAGCTACTTCTCTTGAAAATGGACAAAATTTGGCATCTTGGTATTATCAAATACCAGCAGAAAAAAAGTATTTAGCCCCCAAAGACTTTCATCCTGACATGGTTGCTACGTTAGGGGATGACCCTCCAGATTTATCAATAGTGCAAAAGTGGGTAGCATAATTTCGGAAGGGAAACTAGTCTTGTAGATGACCCACGGTCTGGATATACTGCACCTGCCACTACCGAGGAAAAGATTGATCAAGTTCACCACATGGTGATGGATGGCAGGCAATTGACTATAAATCCAATAGCTTATCCTACTAACATATTGAGAAAATATATGAGTTGAGAATATTCTGCACAATGAACTTGGCATGATGAAGGTTTCTGCTTGGTGGGTGCCATATCTTTTGAGACCTGATCAAAAAAGCACCAGACTGATCACCTCACAAGAAAATCTAACAAATCCATCTGGTTTCCTAACACAGCATGAGTGTTGGGTTCATCACTTTGTGCCAGAGACAAATAAAGAATTTATGCAGTGGAACCACTCGTCACCTGTTCCAAAGAATGCCAAGATTGTTTCATCTTTATAGGTAATGGCCTCAGTTTTTGGGGATGCAGAAGGCATTATGTTTATTGACTGTCTTTGAAAGGGGCCACACCATCAATGAGAGTGCCAACTTGCTGAGTCAGTTACAAAAGACTAAATGCCCAGGAAAACTGACAAGATCATATCTAGTTTTATTAGGACATAGCTCCAGCACACATGTCCTTGGTTTCAATGGCTGCTGTGCTTGACAGTGACTTTGAACTGGTTGATCACCTTCCCTATTATTCTGACTTCACTATCATCTCTTTTGCAACATGAAAAAAAACAGTATTGCAGTGATGACGTCATCATATCTGCTGTTGGTGACATTTTGATCAAAAGGATGAACAGTCTCCTTTGAACAGTCAGATGTCAGTTTACCTGGAAAGAAACAATGCAATTATTAATAAGAAGAGTTGAAATTAATGCATGCAAGATTTCACAATTCTAGCATCACTCCTTCATAGTCAGCCAATGAACTTTTCAGTTGACTCTTGTATATCATTACACATAATCATTAAATATGATCTAGGTAACCTACAGGTAATACTGTAGGTTACACAGATTTATATACACCTGATGAAGGCCGGAGAGCATAACAGCCAAAATTCTGTGATAACAACAACAAAGTCGAAAATGATAATCTGGATATAAATAGTGTAAATAATGAAAACTCCTCATACCAGAAATTCAGCCAGAAATCATTAAATATAAGTTTATAAATGCTGTTAAAAATGACAGCATATATAAACATGTTTAAACAGACCACCATTGTCAAAACACACAGATACCGTCAACTGGCATCACTAGTTCAAGGGAGATAACTATTAAAATCAAAGAAATAATATTTAGCATAATATATAAGATTATAACATTAAATAATTTGTTAAAATTTAATAAAAACATTTTGAGGAATATTGGGTGTTAGATATTCAGAATTATTATTGATATTATTAAGAAAAATATCAGACCAAAGTTAGGCTAATTGGTGCAATTCTGAAAACAGGGTAAGTATAAAAAAAATCTTCCAGAGATTCTTTCCTGAGCCCAGATATGATAAGGAACCATTAAAAATAACTGCCTGTCAGTCTTAAATTTTCATTCAAATATATACAAGTTTAAATCTGTTATATCTTAATAGAGTGACCAAACTGGGTTACATTTGAAAGCCGAGCATTTGATTTTCTCCGTATTAGTAGCCCAGATTATTTGAAAAATTAGCTCCAAAAGTGACAAGTAGTGAAATTCAAAATTTAGTAACACTGGTCTTTCAAAGTGTATCCCCATCTGGCAAGCCCCTTTCTCTCTCTCTCACATATATATATATATATATATATATATATATATATATATGTATATATATATATATATATATGTATAAAATGATAAAAATATAGTTTTAAGGTATGCAATATTTTTGGATAAAAGTGCTCAATATCAGGGATAGAGCACATGTAAATATAAAAGTAGAGACTGAGGTCAACACCAAGTGGGGACAATTTCAAGATGGTGCTCAAGCATAAAATTGACTGTTGTTGCTCAGGGTTGACCTCAGTGTCCACTATATATATATATATATATATATATATATATATATATACACATATAGATATATATAGCTGTGTGTGTAATTGAAATCGAGTATATCTAGGCATCAAATGTTCATTCAAATAAGTATATCTATCATATTTCCAAAGATTCAAACACAGACTTTGGATTTTATCTAATTTCTTTCTTTTTGATGAGGGGTGAAGCCACTCAAAGTTTTGAAATTTAACAAAAGCTAAACATAAACTGTGAAGAGCTCTGTTACACCCTCAACACCAACATTTCAAAATGAATCAGCTAACAAGAAAAACTGTATGTATTTATATGTGTGTGTGTGTGTGTGTGTATGTGCTCCAATGTACATAAAATAGTTATATGTACTGACACATTTTCTAATATATTTCTGTAAAGATGAAAAGTGATTAGTTTATATTTCATAATTAACAGTTGACAGGTCAAAGGAAGTGCCCCAACAAAATCCCATGTTAAAGAGTTAAACATAGTGTTTAGTTTTTCAGCAAACAAAATAAAAAGTATTTGCCTGGTGCTTTAACCTCTGTTCATAGAATGTGACTCACATACTTTTGGCATCCATTTGAAATCAGAAACTGTCAGTAAAGTTCATTCGAAATTTGAGATTGAAATAATGCAATGGGAAAGCAACACATTTTAAATTCAAGAAGAAGAGCTGTTAATGGAAATTTAACTCATTCAGAAAGAAATTTTACACTGCCAAAAATATTTCTCAGAATTTTTAGCAATATTAAGAAGTCTTTTAACATTATAGAGAAAAGATAAATACCTTGAAAAGAAATGCAGTCAAAACATTTTGAAGTGACAGTTTGAAATGTAAAAATTATGTATTGTGGAATTGTAAAAGTAAATATATTGAGAAGTGGGAATGTGGGAGGAAGTTATATATATATATATATATATATATATATATATATATATATATATAGTTAAACCTAGAGAGCCAGACAAACCTACCCAGGTTTCACCTAAGTGGATCATCAGGGAAGGCTGAGGTAAAAAAATCATCAGGGAAGGAAGAGATAAAAAAAAAGGAAACGGTATACTTATAGTCAATAAACAAAAGACCAAACCACATGACCAAAGACAAAAAAAAACCCCAAAAAACTAACAACAACAATGGAAGTATATACAGATTTCTGATGACAAAATAGATCTGATCAGACACTGCTGGAAGAGCTTATTATTCCATAATAATGAATTATGGATAAAAAAAGACGATATAAATAATTTTGATAATCCCATGGGGGCATACGAGGAGCAGAGGTGGGCAAGTTAGTAGGATGCCTACTGCTTAATAATCTTAACAATCATACAGATTTTAGCAATCATGTGTTATACCGTGATGACGGATTAATTATAGTGGATAGGAGTAATCCCAGAAAATGTGACACAATCCGGAAAAAGCTGCACTGGCTCTTCAAAAAATTCGGATTCAATCTTGAAATTGAAACCAACCTTAAAGTCACCAATTACCTAGACATTACTTTAGATTTAAGAAATGGTACTGTTTCCCCATATAAAAAAAATAACCAGGATCTCCAATATTTAAATATAAGATCTAAACACCCAGCACATATCCTAAAACATAGTCTGTGGCTGATGCTTTTAGAGATATCTACCAATTCATCAAATAAAGACATCTTCGATGCTAATAAATTAATTTATGAGCAACCTCTAGCTAAAAGTGGTCATAAAGATAAGTTAGAATCCATTGACATAAATGATAATAATGAAGCCCAGAATAAACATAAGAATAAACATAGAAATATTTTGTGGTTTAATCCTCCATTTAATTTATCTGTAAAAACTAAAATTCGTAAAATATTTTTCAACCTATTGGAACAAAATTTTCCTAAGAAAAGTAAGTTAAATAAAATATTTAATAAAAACAGCGTTAAACTTAGTTACTGTTGTATGCCAAATGTAGCGAATCTAATTAACGGATATAATAAGAAAAAAACTAGGGACAATCCACGCACTACTTCTTCAAGATGTAATTGTAGAAACAAAAAAGTCTGCCCCCTACAGGGAAAATGTCAACAGCAGTGCGGGGTTTACCAGGTTAAAATTTATAAGGACATAAATAACTACAATAATGATATAAATCCTAAAGTGTACATAGGAGCTACCCAAGACATGTTTAAAAAAGGATATTACAATCATACGAGTAGCTTCAACAATGAAAAAACCAAACATAGTACTACACTATCTAGCTATATATGGAAGATTAGACAGGAAAATAACAAAGACCCAATCCTTAAAAGGGAAATATTAAAAAAGATGTTCTAAATATAAAGCAGGTCAAAAATTCTGTAAACTATGTATAGAGGGAAAATTAGCCATAGCTTTATATAGGGAACCCAAAGATTTATTAAATTCTAAAACGGAAATTCTAAGCAAATGCAGACATAGAAAATCTTGGTTATTGGATTAGGCCTCGTCTCCCCGGAATAAATAGTTGTTTAACCCGTGTTGTCCGTGTTTGTCTCTAAATCACCCCCTCCCTTTTAAGCCATTTTTCAAATAAATGTTCTTCCCCAACCCTCCCCGTTGTTATTGTTGGGTTTTTTGGGGGTTTTTTTTTGTCTTTGGTCACGTGGTTTGGTCTTTTGTTTATTGACTATAAGTATACAGTTTCCTTTTTTTTACCTCTTTAGCCAGCCTTCCCTGATGATCTGCTTAGGTGAAACCTTGGTAGGTTTGTCTGGCTCTCTAGGTTTAATTAGGTCTGCTCTACTTATTGTATTGAGCACTTTATTTAGTTAGTTGCGTACTCGTATCGGGGTTTTGGGGGGGGGGGGTTGGACCTGCATGCTGAACGATTGTTTTCAACAGGCGTTCATGTTCTTGGCTCTTTCTTTTTTTTTATACCTTTTTTCCTTTGATATTGATTTGATTATTTGCAAATCAAGAAACCGAAGGTTTTCCGAAACAAGTGTAGTTACTTATATTTTTATAAGATTACTACTAATAATAATATATATATATACATTTATATATATATATATATATATATATATATATATATATATATATATATATATATATATGTACATGTACAGTAAAGACAATATTAATACAAGAAAAAATCAAAGCAAAACTTTTTATACCAATGAGTTACAG
>OZ038506.1:93680973-93720973 GCA_964036315.1 Acanthosepion esculentum | reverse complement strand
ATTAACTGATATTATCAAGTTTTATCTAGACTTAGATTAAAAGTAATCTTAATAAGTTAATACAAAAAATTGTAAAAAATAGAAAATATAAATAAATTTCCAACAACATTTCTTTTATGTAAAAACAGATCTCTACAGGAAGATTATTAGGTCACATAACTACAGTGTTGGCTAATGGAGAACTGCATTTTGATTATTTAGTAAATTACACATTTTTTAATATTTTAGCAATCTCAGAATATAGATTTCACAAAATGAATTTAAAAGACATAGCTAAAAGATGAAGTTGGGTAAAATGAAATAAAGAATATTTAAGATGCTTCACTAATTAAAAAAATATAGGATACTGTTATAGTTATTTATAGAAGGAATCAAATATTTATTAATCAGAAGATAACAACATTTTAAACTTTGTTTAGGAATTTTAAAGTGGGAGAAAATTTTACTGTACAATGCTTTCTATTTAAAGCAATTATCAAGCACAAAAAGCAAATATTGTAAATGCTTGTTCTTCGTTGTGTTGTTAGATCTACGAGTAGAGAAAAGGCACAAAAATACTTTATTCTCAAAATGCACCAGGGAGCTTCTTATGAAAGTTCAAGAGAAACCTATCCTTAAATAAAGTCAATAATTTAATCAGGAGTGTAACTAGTCTGTAAATGATTTATGGGAAGTGCAGAATTTTATTATAGATTTAAAAACAGACATATTAATTATTGATATGTCTGCATTTATAATTAATACCTAATACAAATATATTAAAACAAGGAGGGGGAGAGCAAGGGGAAATTATTATAAAATACTAAACTGAAAAATTATTAAAAGAATAAAAAAATTAACAAAAAAGAAGTTAACTAGTTAATAGTATTAGGACACACTTGATTCTCCAAATCCATATTTACAGAATAGGTACACTCTGGATTTAATTTGAAAATGAAATATTCTTGTTAAACTTTGGAGTAAGATTTAAATTCTTCGCTTCAATAACTTATTCTTAAAACAATTTAATGTTCTATCATGAGACAAAACAAAGATAAATAATGACTTGCGAAACAAAGAGACATACAAGCTTTTACAAGTGGACAAAGAAACGAACGAGGAAAATAAGACTAACATTAGTTTGAATCAGAGGCAAATGTTTAAGAATGATAACAAGGAAAAGATTAAGAAGTTTTTTGTTTAGTTCTTTAATGGGTTCAGCCAAGACATTTGGCTTGAAGTGAAAATCAGAAATCCATGTGAGTTGTGTCAGATAAAAAATTCTTTAAAAAAAAAAGTAAAAATACTGAAATTTTTTTTTGAGAGCCAATATAAGTTTAATTGGTAAAAATGTATTCAATTTACAAAATAGTACTGAAAAAATTTCCAGGAAGCCTTTGCTAAATTATCGGCATTATTCTTGGAGCTGTCTCTTATCTTTGCAAACTATTTTTCAATAAATTGCATTTTGTAAAAATTTCCCGCATTTTTTAAAGAAAACTAAATTTTTCTCTTTAGTTGTTTTTTTTTTTAGTTTTGTTGTATTTAAGTGATCTGAAATAGATGATCAATGTTGATAATAGAATCAAATATTGATAATTAGTGATTATCTTCAATAAATTGTCTTATGAGGCACTCGTCAGGTGAAGAGATTAAGTAATATTTGTTTCTTTTATTAGTTTTGATGGGGTTTGGCTGGATACAATACCAAGATGAAAATATAGCTGCTTATATAATACAGAAAGAAGAAAAAGAAAAGACAAAAAAGAAGAATTTATTTATCCAAATAAACTCACCATTAACATTTCACCATCAATGCTTTTCCTAATATATTACAGAAATATGACTTTTATATTAAGTTTGTCTCTTAAGTGTTGCATTCAGCATTTCCTATTTAAAACCTTTTTGTTTTATAATTATAATGAGAATTATATATATATATATATATATATTGGGAATTTCAGGGTGGGGAGATAACTATTGTTTTTTGAAATTATTTCACAATTTTATCCCTTTTATATATGACAATAACAAAGATTGTATTTCATAAAACAAAAAATCTGTCAACCAATGTATTTCTGGATAATAACGTTTTAAGGCAAGCAGTCTTAGTTATTATAGTGCTCAATATCAAGAGATAGAGCACCAATGGCCACAAATAAAATTAAATGTTAAACTTATCTGTCCCTACTTGAAGTTTTCATTAATATGGTATTAGCTTGATAGGGATACCATATCTGTGAAAATCCCAAATAGGGAAAGATAAATTGAACATTTCATTTGTTACTATATATATGTGTGTGTGTGTGTATGCATATCTCAAATACCTTTGCAATACACTGGGAAGCTTCATGAGAGATGTGATGTTTATTCTTTATGTCTCATATATATATATATATATATATATATATATATATATATATATATATATATATATATACACACACACACACATACATACAGGGTATCCCTAAAGTCTGGACATTTAGGCAATCTCACTAACTATACTTTTTTATCTCCACAGATTAAACATGTTTTTGTCAAAAGAAGAAAGAATTGCCTTCTTTTTCTGGGCTATGCTAAAGGAGAAGGTGTACTTAATAAAAATCACAAATGCAACATTTGATTGAATGCATAAAGAGTGAATATGCTAAAATTAACATCAATCTGGTGTTATTGCATCGAGTTCACGTGAATCTTGCAAAATGCATCAACCTCTGCATTACAAATGATGGAAATCATATTGAAGATGTTATTTGTTAATATTCCAATTCAATAAAATATTGTTGAAAATTTTATTTCTTGAAAATATGCATTTTTGCCTATGTATTCAGACTTTGATACCCTGTACATCATATATATATATATATATATATATATATATATATATATATAAAGGGGTGCTGAAAAGTTCTCAACCTGACCCATCCACTTACAAAGAGTCTGACCAAATGACCAAACATCAAATCTTTCTTTCCTAGAACAGTATTTTGGTCATGGTGAGAACATACATCAGTTGTTTTTAATCTGAGGTACATGCATCTCCCCTCCTCCCAATGCATAAGGCAATTTTGGAATGTGCAAGAGAGTACCAACTTTTATTGCTGATGTATACAACTTTTTTCTTCTTCATGACGTGAACCAGCAAATAATTCTTTTATTGTATATTCCAATTGGTATTAAAATAAAACTAAAAACTAGGAACGTAAATATCAACATGAGTTATCTTCCCTTGTTTTTGCCTTTTGAGAGAAATCTAGAATCAATTTTAGATGCTTCCTTCTTTGTTTTTTTTTCTGTTCACAACTGTAACGGTAAGAGGGACATTCTTATAAATTTCATTTACCCTTTCTCTTTAAGGATTTGCTGTTTCTTGATAAGAAAAAAAATTTTTATCAGGAAAAGAATAGACTGTTTTAAATTTTATCAAAAAAAGACTTTTACTGAACTTTTTCCATTTCAATAATGCAACTAATTTTTTTCTTTCAAAATCTTTCTGAATTTGTTAAATTCAATCTTTAGCTTAAATTCAAGAGGTACAAAAAAGATTTTGAAATCTCAAAGGCAGGGTTGAGAAAGATTTTGAAATCTCAGAGAGATGCAAAGCCTTGGAAAAATTAACTGCAAATATATAAACTAGTTACTAAAATTTAATTTCAGGGTAACCTTAAAACACAGTGTAAAAAATAAAGAATCTCCTGTGTATACACAAACTACAGCAAGTAAAATATCACCAATTTTTAGATTCAATGCTTTAGTCAAAGAAATAATATCAGAACATTGTTAAAAGGTAATGTTGATATTCCTTAGACTAATGTTTTGATGAACCAACCTTTAAAGTTCAAGTTTGAAATATACTTGCCAGTAGTTCCTATCATTTTCTGCAGAATCACACCCCGCAACCTGGATTAGAAGAGTTCTTGCTATTTGAGGGCAAGTATGGCATAGTTGGATTCTAAGAAGAAAAGAAAAAAAATCTCTTTTGCAAAATTGCTTAGAAGCAAAATAAATAATTGTTGTTCTATTCTAATTTTCTTAATTCCTAAAACCTTTGAATTATCAACAAAATGGTTGCTAAATTATTGTAATTATTCCAACATTCTTTTTCTTTTGATAATTTCAAGTTCTGAGCGGTAGGAACTAAATTTACTGCCTGGAATCACCCACCACCTTTGGAAAGAAATAGTGGTACTAATACTGATAAAATCATTTAAATGACTTCAAACTGATTATGGACTTAAACTCAGCAATATGTAATACTGTTGTGACAGCTTAAAACTAAGTTTACGTGAAGAATAAGATAATTTTTAGAAAATGTTCATTATTAATTTTGTTAAGACATAATTCAATCACTTTTTTTCCTCTGATGGAACATGCCACAAAGTTTTACAGAGATTAGTTTTCAAGATCCTTTACATACTTGAAGCATTTTATTAAAAATAGACATTTGTTTTTTATTTTTGCTACAAATATTTAAAATTTTTATAACTGAGGTAGCACGGTTAATTTTCTTTCCTTAGATAGTAAAGACATCTACCTTTACTTGTCTCATTTTTATCTGAATGAAATTGTTGACCAAAAAAAAAAATAAATTGGCCTCAAAGCTTTTTATCACTTAACTTGATGTTTTTTTTTTGTCTTAAAAAAACATTTAGATTTCATTGACAGATGAAAACTTCTGACACAAAAACAGGAAAAGAATTCAACAGATTTTGATGATTTCAGCCAGGGAAAAATTTTAATTGGCTTTACACAGAAATAAATGATTTTCATTAAAATATCAGTTTCAACGAATATCAAAATAATAAGCTTAGCGTTTTCTTTTCTTTTTTGGTTTAAGAAGTAGGAAAGAAATCTTTTGCTGAAAAAAAAAATTCTTTAGGTCAAAAAATTACTTGATTTAGGGCAGGAAAATAAGTAATTTAAGTATAGTGAAATGCAAACATTACAAAAAAGAAAGATTTTCTACTGAAATTTGATTTCTGATTTGGGGATTTAATATCTGGAAATGGTGTATATTTTTTCTCTTTCTCTTTACAAAGTAGAGAATGAAGAATAAAAAATATGATAACAAAGAAGGCAGATGAATTCCACAAGCTATGAGGAAATTCTCTTGCTAATTCATTTGGAAAATCTCAGTTCTACTCACAAATTGACCTTTGTAATATCTTTATCATACTGGAAGGACTAGTAAAGTCACCCTAGTTACTTTCATTCAAAGTCTCACTCAAGTCGTTGATGCTTCTCATTCCTGCAAATCATAGAACGAGACTAGATTTCTATAGATTGAATAGAGAACAAATGAAGTAGAGAATATCTATCAAAAGTTTATGTAGAAAAGAAAACTCTAAGTAATTATGACAGGCCACAAGATAAAAACTAAATAAGAAGTGCAATTGGAAGAGATTAGTTTAGGATTATATGTGGTGAGATAGATATGGTTAGATTTTAGCAATTGTAAGAGAACATGTTCTTAAGAAATCAGATGCTTTTCAAGGCAAAGGCTAATGAATTAAAAACACTAATTAAAAAGATACCCAGAGGAGTCCTTAAAAAAAAAAAAAGAAAAAAAAAGAAGAAAAATATTGGCAAGAGAAATTAGACATAGCTTCACTGGGATAGAGTAACGTTTTCTATCACAAGCCTTGCCTTTGGTACAAAATGACTTCAAAATGCCTGACATCAAAGATTGATTTTTTTTATGGTTTATCAATTTTTTGCAGGTTATTTATAGCCAGGAAATATTTTTAGATTGGAAGAATGTTTTGAAAATAATAATGATCTACTGATACAAGTTCTATTAATTAACCTATAGCTGGGGGAGAAGAAGTGGATTCATACCTTTCCCAAGAGTATTTGTGCATAAGTGAATATAATAAACTTGGCTGGAACTGGAACTCGGCTCTCCGATTTCCAATTCCAATCCGTTATCCATTATACCACCTGCACATCCAAGCTTACAGCACCTAATGTTCTCAAGCAGTCACCCGTCTAGGTACTGACCAAGTTCAGTGTTGCTTAACTTCAGTGATTGTATTAGAACCAAGTGGCATCAAAGCAACAAAATGTTTTTTCAAAACTATTTAAATAACCTCATTATAAATCATTGGCTAATCAATCAATTCAATCAGTATACTTTAGTTATAGTAAGCCAAAGGCATGTATGCGTGTGTGTGTGTGTGTGTGTGTGTGTGTGTGTGTGTAAAACTAAAATTGCAGAGAGGGAAATGTGTGATATTCTGAATCTAATATATAAAATTCAAACGTGTGTCTGTGAAAGCCTAAAAATTAATTAAAACTGTGACATTAAATAAACAGTTTTATATTATCTGCCTCCACATAAAAAATCGATACAAAATCATTTCTGTATTATAATGTCATATAAGAAATAAGGTTTAGATATACTGAATTACATTAAGAGTTAATTACACTAATGTCATCTTATGGACAAACCTCTCAAGCAAAAAAACAACTGTATAGCTAAGGGAAAAGACTTGGCCAGTACAAAGCCAGGTATCTTTGCTAGTTTGCTGATCTGGAGGGAGAAAGGATTTTCATAGAGATAGAGAAAGCAAATATTTTAATTTTAAGCACTTGTAGGCTAAAAAAAAATCCTTAACAAGGTATCTTTCTCAAAGAATTTTTTTCTACTTTAGGCTTTTTTCAAATTTTAGAGTGAGAAACACCTAATAAATGAGTAATTAAAGAATGAAAACGACAAAGCTGTTCCAAATACTAACTACCAATATTTGACTTGATCTGTTAATACTCTCAGAAAGGTATGAACATAAAATTTCCCAGCAATTTGACCTCTTGGTAGTTACCTTGATTTTTTGTCACTGACATCTGAAATACCACCAAGGCAATCTCTATAGAAAGTGTAATTAACAAAGTTGCTATAATTATGTTAAAACTAAAGTAAAAACAAAAGAAAAAAGCCAGCCAACAAAATAATACATTTCATCTAATGTTTTCAACACTGAAGACTTATCCTTTATTTTTGATCCACAATGTTTTCCAAGAAATATAAAATAAGGTAGAGTTGCAATAAAGAGCAACTGGAATTAGGATGAAAGAAATATTCATTGAAACTATGATTATAACTGTTTTCAACAATATTTGTAAGTCCTTTCTAATATACAAGGTATAGAAAAGGTTTCAGTCTGACCACGAAAGCATAAACAGAATTGTGATGTTTGGTTATGATTTTGTGTCAGGCTTGGAAATTCCAGCAATTCTATATAAGTTATTTGACTGAATGAAAGATAATTCTTTGGTCTTGAAACAAAAGCATCAAATTAGCTGTCAAGCACATGCCTTATTATACTGCATAAATGTATTTAAATTTTTATGCAGAACAGTCCAATCAGACAATATTATTGCAAGTTAAAAATCTGTATCGGAACAGACACTTCCCTGGTTTAAATACCTCTTGTGGATTTTAGGAGTAATCAAAAATACTAATTTTTACCATTTACATGATGGTTCAAATCTGCGTGAAACTTAAATACTCCTCAACATCTAGCTAAATCATTTTTGTTTTTAAATTCACAATTGGCGAAAAGGTGGATATTTCACTCAGGAACTCAACCTGTCTATTGTAAGTAGATTTGGATTCAAATTTATTGTTAGATGATACTTTAGGATCATATAGAGATAAATTGGCCAGCTCCTTAAAATTAAATGAAAGTTTAAATCAAAAATTGTTTTTCGCTAAAAGCAAAAACAGAATGTTCCCAAGTGTATTTCCTCTATATCCTTTTATGCATGTTGCAGATTTTACAAGAATATGAAGAATCAAAACTAAGTGTTAAGTTGCTTTCCATAATAAATATTAAGCAATTCAAAGCTAAGTGATTGCATCATCTTTTTCAAGCAGATACTTACATACTGTAGGCTCTTATGAACACACAAAGAATATATGAATAGATTATGAAATATTTTTAACTAAGCATTACTATCACAGTATTTGTGACTTCTCCAGAAAAGCCTTGCCACCTGCTTTATGACAGACCCTTGCAAAAGTTACTTCCATTTATCAACATTAGCAAAGGAGTAAAAGTTGTGAAATGTTTTTAAAGCAAGAATTCAAAGATTAGAAGTTCAAGAATTTGGTACTAAAATAGTCATATCATATTTTATATTCTGTTAATACCAAATCTTGACTTCAAGTGAAATCCCTGAGAAGACTGTTTAAGTCAAACTATAGGCATTTGTAGGCAGTACGGGGGGAGGAGAAAAGTACAAGCACTGACCTGTAAATACATAGTCAAGCTTGGAGATGAATATCTGATGATGGCATTTTTACTTGATTTTTTCTTCACTTCCAATTTACTAATGGAACATTACTGCAAAGACAGAAAAGGTCAATGACAATGATCCTATGATGTAAGATCAAGTGATGTCATCAACAGCCAAGAGTAAGAGGAAGCCTATAGTGCATAAAGTGTTTGGAGGACAACTCTTTATTCATTTAAGAACTGCCTGAATGCATCAATACAACAAAATGAAACTGATACAACACTTTTATCCACCCCCTCAAGGCAAGGTGAGGTTGTAAATGTGCACATGTGCGTTATGGCAGCATTTGTGTTTTTTTTTTTTAATTATTTTTGTGTTGATTAGAAAAAAAAATATTTATAAATAATTAATATCAATAAATAGATTTAAGCAGTCCACCATTATTATTATTATTATTATTATATAAAGTTATCGCTCTTGAGGTAACAGGAGAAATTTAGAATATGAAAAATTAAGGAAGTGATATCAGGCAGAAATGGATAAGGGGACAGCCTTCTTTAATTTCATACAGACACAAGGGAACTAAAGGCATCATGTGTGGAATCCTTGATCTATTATAAACAAGCATTGGCAGGCTCCTGGGAAGAACTTTACTTCTTCCTAAGCAGCTTGATGATAAGAAAGAGGAAATATTTTCAAACTGTTACAACAGACTTTGTTCAAACGGACTAAGCAAATAAAGCATCATAAGCATTTGAAAAAAGTTAAAGTGGTCAGATCCTCATTTTTAATTCTGATTAGATTTCCCTGAAATTTTACAGAAATGTTAACATTGATCAAAGAATATTGTGGCCAAAATAATAAAAATATTATAAATGTTTACTGTGCTTTTTCTACTTTCAAAGAATTTAAGGTATTTATTTAAAAAGATATTTATTTCAAGATTTTTCATACAATGAAATATTAATTTAAAGCAAATTGAGAAATAAATTTTATTAGTTCAGTGTAATTATTATTATTGTTGTTGTTGTTGTTTATTTCTTTTGTTGTTTCATCCAATCATTTATCAATTTCTTTACCTCAGACCAAATGTAAATGAAGGCTTTCCTTAGGAAGTCATTGAAAGTGTTCTAAGTTTGTGAGCAGTATTCATTAATACTATCTTTTGAATTTCAGATAAAGATGGATTTCCTGGAATTTGTCAATCAGTATTTGCCTTAATCATTCCTAGTGCTCTTCCTACTACTGGAATAATTGTTGTGTTTAAGGGCAACAATTTTTAAAAATTTCTATTTCCAGATCCATATATATATATATATATATATATATATATATATATATATATATATATATATATATTATATATGGGTATAATAAAAAAAACATGCATATATGCAGATATACTTGCACGTACACACACACACACATATATATATATATATTTTTTTTTTTCAGGTGTATTAAAACAGTGCTCAATGTTATATAGCAGAGCTATTAGTGAATATACATAATATCCCATATCGATAGCATGACTCTGGGTTTCATGCAAATATGCAATCTTCAGGTGCAAAATACTCACTGAACATTAAGCATTATGAGATTTGTGTTCTTGTGTTAAGACTTGTTCAGTTTATTATTGTTGACTAAAATATTAGAATTAATTATTTATAATTTATATTGTTCAAATTCTTAAGTTTGAAAGACAAAAAATTTTAAACAAAACTGTTTTAAATAATTAAAAAAATATTGAATTTACATAACTGCGCTAGGTATCAAGGGGGACAAATACCTTTTTTGCATACAAAACCATCATTAGCTGTCAGAGAAATCATTGGTGCTTATTAAAATATATTATTAAAGTAATGTCTTATGGAATAAACTTCGCTCTCATGATGTTAACATAATTATAGGTTAAGACTATATATCTAATGTAAGCTAGTCTTATACTTACAAAGGTGAAATAAATTGAGTACGATTTATAATATGGAATTATATATGTGTATAGATATATAAAAAATGTTATTAATGATGGGTTCTATGAATATTAATAAGTGTTATATATTATAATATTTTAAAATCTATTTTAATTGGGGTCAATATGCTTGAGCAGGTGCTTGGTTTTATGTATATATTTGGCGATCAATTCACTTTTCCTGTTCAGCAAGTTAGGATTATTTAAGTGTTTTAATATAATAAGATTCTCCAACAAACACAAGTTGCATCTGTCTCCCTTTCCATTGTATGGTTTAGCTTTCATGATTATCTCCCAGCTATATATAATAAAATACAATTTTAAGGTATGCTATATTTATGGGTGAAAGTGATAGAGTGTATGTGCATATAAAATATAAAAGTGGACACAGAGGTCAATGCTGAGGGGTGATAGGCTGTTTCATGCCTGAAGATTGCATTCAGGCCTGATATCGGCAGTTGCTGCTTGGTGTTGACCTTAGTGCCCACTTTTATATTTACATACACTCTATCCCTGAAATATAGCACATCCTTCTTAAACTATATATATATATATATATATATATATATATATATATGGCAGGGGTCACTTATGAAATTCTTTAATTGAAATGTTTTTATATCTATGAGGCAACATTTATGTTCTTTGAAGATTTTTATGACAATATCTGTTCTATTAGATGCAACTGTTTCTTATTGAAAGAGAAATTTGAAATAAGAAAACAATTGAGTATAATAATTCAACTAATAAATCTGTTTTTGTTTCTGTATAATCCACACAGCAAGCATTATCATCATCATCAACAAAATACTCATGATTTCTTTTCTGTTTTTATGAGTTCAAAATTTGGCAATTGATGTTCATTAAATTTTACACAGATTTTAAAACTCAGTGTTGCATTTAGCAAATTTAGAATTATGTTCATAAATTAAGAGGCACTGTAGATTGAACAGATCCTCCCCACAGCTAATTAATACCTTTGGTAAAATGCAAGGATAATATTGCAATATTCATAAAAAATGCCATTCACACACACACACACACACATATATATATATATATATATAGTAGTCCCTGATGATCCACTTAGGTGAAACCGTGGTAGGTTTGTCTGGCTCTTTAGGTTTAACTTTATATATATATATATATATATATATATATAATAAAAAGACTTAAACACTAATATTCCATGGTTATAATTTATTACATTGGAATCGTAATTACGATCCAATTCATCAGACCTACAAATATACTACAAATTTGTAGGTTTGATGAATTGGATCGTAATTACGATTCCAATGTAATAAATTATAACCATGGAATATTAATGTTTGAGCCTTTTATATTATATTCTTACTCTGTCCTGGACATTGAGTTCTACCTGGATTCTATCCTCTTGGAAATATATATATATATATATATATATGTATGTGTATATATTTATATAATTTTTTATATATATATATATATATATATATATATATATATGTATGTGTATATATTTATATAATTTTTTATATATATATATATATATATATATATATATATATATGTATGTGTATATATTTATATAATTTTTTATATATATATATATATATATGTATGTATGTATGTATGTATGTATGTATGTATGTGTATATATTTATATCATTTTATATATATATATATATATATAGTGTGTGTGTGTGTGTGTGTGTGTGTGTATATTAACCACTAATATCATCTATATATATATATATAGCACTGTGCATGAGACTTCCGAGTTGTGCTATCGGTGAGGGATAATATATTTATTAATATATACTTTGTTGTATTACATCAAGCAATGTTTTATTAACACTAGCACTATATGTGCAATATATATATATATATATATATATATATATATATAATACACACACACGCACGTTTTCTTTGAAAACAACATTGGGATTAATTTATACTTTCTTTTTGAGAATTGTTTTATACATCTGTATGATATTTAAATTGCAGAATGATTGAAAAGTAACTCCCGATGTTATGTATGATGGACTCCCCCATTTTGGAAAAAATTATAGTTAGGCGAGTCCATCCTACATAACATAAGGAGTTACTTTTCAATCAACCTCTCTATAAAATGAGGTACTGCTGCCATATTTGGGCTGGAGCTGCCCAATCCTCACTTGCCTGACTTGAATTCAAAAGTCTCTACATGACCTTGTGGGTGATTAATTATTTTCTGCCCTACAAACTCTCTCCCACACATAATGTTAGAACCCTCTTGCTACTTCATTGTTATTTCCCTATCAAGATGTTCTGATGTGCTATATTCCGTGGTCCCACCAGCCTTGACTTTTGTACTGGGATCCACCATGCAACATACACAAGGATAAATCACTCCCCCATCCCATTAGTAAAAAGTAAGTTCCACTTGGGCAGCTTCTACCCAAGAACTGCTGCTTTCTGGATTAGACTCTCAAGAGGATGTTTTCCTGATCACTACAACTTTAACCTCTTCAAATTTAGGGTTAAATGTTATCTTTCCTATACAACCTCATAAACTGCACTTTTTGCCTTCTCTTGCAACCTTACAATATCATACAGTAACCTTTAGTGGATTTGGGCCTTGTATTGGCTGAACAGTAGTATAAAAATAACAAACAAAAAACATATACTTTTCAAAAGTACAGTACAGATAATACATAGTATTAAAAACTGACTGTTTCAAGAGTCCAAAATGACATTTACATCTAAACTTATCACTTGTGTTAATTTTATTTGAATCCTTTTTTTCTCATTATGAAACTTACTTATAAATAAATGAAAATAGATGAAACAATTTCACTAAACAATTTAAAAAGCTTATCTGAGGGATGATATAGAAAAGGAAGAAAGCCAAATATAGATTTATTAAGAGAAATTAATTTTGGATTCATGTTATTAAAAAATATATGGTTATATGGAAAACATATTGTAAGTTGGTTTACACTGATTGTTATTTACAATAGCAATCAGTTAAACAAAAATGTAATTTTGGTTGCTTTTTCATCAACAGCATGAACAACAAATAAATAGGCTATTAAAGGATTTGGGATTGCTAAAAGTGAATTAGTTAAATCATATGTGACAGTTTTGAAGATATAAAAACAAATTTTGTAGAATTATAACCACCATGTTTTTTCCCTTTTGCTTCTCTTTCTAAGAATTTTGTTACAAGTTGTTATTGAACCTTTACATTTGAAATTGATTTAACTTTCGAAATTTGCAGAAACAAATTTCTTTTCTCCTTTCTATGAAGGTATTTTTCTCTTACCTTTGAAAAAGTTTTTTTAATTCATTTAAAAAATTGAAAAGTGCATTGGTTTTAGTCCTCATCATGTTTTTAGATGAAACAGCAAATCTCCAAGAAATCTGTTTATTTAATTGTAAATCCACAACACTCTGGATGTACCATTTCACTATTATGTAACCATGATAATGTGAACAGTAGCAACACAGGTGGTCCAAAGAGGGGCATCTATATTCTAGTTGCCCATTATTATAATCTTAATTATATTGGGAGGTAACTGACACAAAATAATTTCCTTCTATTTTGGGTAATAACGCATTTTTGGCAATTATATTTCCACCTTTTACAAGTTTATGGGAACAAAGCGATAAGTAAACACACCTACAAGATGAAACAATATGTTATATAACCAAATGATTCCAATTTACAATGGCTGACTTTTCCAATAGAGAAGGTGGACTTTCATCATTAATTTCAATTCAAATTGCTATAATTAAGTATCTGAGATTTTTGCAATAAAAATTTTAAAATGTTTAAATGCAGGTGCTACAAATTGAGAAATTAATGCTGTATTTGGAATTACAGTTTTCTGCATCATGAATTAGATGGCAGTAAAAACAAACAAGGATTTAAGCTTTTAACACAGATTCTTTTGCTAGACAGAGTGTTTTCATCATTGTATATGATGTTGTAATTTCTCAATGTTTCAAATGTATACGATCAGGCCTTCCTCGTTTTGTATGCTGCATTTTAGAATGTTACTAAATTTTATTGTTGGTGGGGATATATGCATCCCCTTTATACATAGTATATGCAAGGAGGCTAAAACTGGGCATGTCGTGTATGAGAGTGGGTGATTCCTACCAGACTAAGACTCAACAACATTTCAGAAGACAACAGACACTTGAGAAAGATCAAAGAGTACATGATGAAAATGTTGGGAAAAAGAGAAGGTTATTAGTCCTGATAATGATATATAATGACATAAAGGTTGTTTTGGTCACATAAACTGTTCAAATAGTTTTAATTTGTAACTCATTTCTTTTTTCGTAATAAATGCCAGTGAGGAGATAAATAAATTAGGATTTGATGAGAGAAATACAAAATTCTGCCCAAGGGAAAGGTTACATCATGTAAATACATCTCTTATATTTTAAATAAGACATTTCTTATTACTATAAACGTTATTTTAAATGGGTACAAATGATTTGAAATATTTTCTTTTCTTAAACAGTCAAATTAATAACTAACTTTAGATCAAAGTGGTACTTCTTGATCTAAGGCCAGTTACCAGTAATTTCAATGTTTAAGAAAATAAAATATGTGTAAACTCAAACATGTATACCCACTAAAAATAATGTTTATAGTAATAAGAATTACTCTCTCTCTCTCTCTCTATATATATTATATATATATATATATATATTTTCTAGAATGTGACTTACACTTGCTTTTCATCTTTTCTGAACCTTTAGATTATTTTTCCAGAAGAGGATGTCTTTCTTTTTTGCTAAATAGTGCGAAGGAAATTAGAAACTTTATCAACACTGCCAAATGTCATTCACCAGATTAGTGAAAAGCACCCTCAAATTTAAATCGGACTTGATGATAATGAAAGACATTCCCCACTCCCCACAAAAAAAAAAGATGTTTGTATGTAGGTTTTTTCTTCTATTTGAAATTTTGGTGTAATAAAACCTATTTGCTAATAAAAAATATATCAACAATATTATGTATCTGATGGATTAGATAATTTTGAATATAAATTATAAAGATAGTTTCGTAAAACAGGTTTAATAACCTACAAAAATTTCTTTTACAAACCAAAGTGTTTTATTCAATATTTAAAATGAATCTGTCTCTTTCTTGGATTTATATCAAACTATCATCAAAGTGTGAGAAAAAGTGCTGAAAAGTTCTCCAAATCAATATTATATTTAGTTATTGAAATGCAGATGTTGGGAAGTTAATTGGCCTGAGAACTTTTCAACATCTAACTGTATAAAGAATTCCCAACATTTCCATTTTCTGACTTCTGGGAAGATGAAGTAAAATGGCTGTTCATACAATTATATAACTTTATACTTTATCCACCATCTTTCTTTCATTCTTCTTTAATACTTGGAGAAAATGGGAAGTTTTGTATGTAACAAAAAATTTTAAAATAATTGCAACATTACTATTTTTTATATTGATCTTTGTATGTGTACAAAATAAATGAAATTCTTTTTACTTACTTGTGAATTATTACTTATTGTTTCAGAGTTTGTTTTTCAGGTCTTTGTCAAAGGCTTTTTCTTTTTTAATAAATCCTCTTGTTGAAACTCATTTCACTACTGAGAATTTTATTCCAGAAACTAACATTATTTAAAATTTAGTGTACAAGAAACTATAGGCAGGAATGATCCCCTAACAAGCTCTGAAATAGGCAATTTTAAAAGAATTTAATAAACTTGAAAAAAAAAAAAAAAAAAAGAAAGTGTTATATACAAAATTAAAAAAAAAACGAACCCTTCACTATAGCTAAATTCTATTTCCCTTGAGATAAGAATAATTGGACATAGCAACATTAGTCGACATAGAACATTCTGTAGCTTTAAATAATGATAGCATATGTGTAATTCAGTTCACCTGATTATTACGAGCAGCCATATTTGAACGGACCCAGTTAGAGTAACTTAATGATGAATATATAATCAGCTAATTGTAATATTTTTCTAAAAGAAGCAACTCTTTAGTTGTTAATTGGCAACATGATGGCACAATACGACATGAAATGAATGTCATTTCTTGTGAAATTAAGCGAGTAAAAAGCTGAAGTCAGACGATAACTTGCTTTAGCGTGACATGACTTACCTCCCTTACATGAAGAAAACTTTGCTACCGGTTAACAGGTCTTTTCGTTTTTCACCCTTTCCCAAGCTTCACTAGCAACAAATAAAACATGATAAATGTTCATCCTGCCCTGAATGTTGTGGGGAAAATGATTCATATTAATGGATTAAATCATAATTAAGGGAAAAATAATATTATGCTTCAAGATATTTTTCATGGCATACTGACTTTTGTTCAGTGCTGATTTTTAATTCATATTTTTATAAAACAGTTTGTAATGTTGAGGAGAAGAAGCAAATCATTAAACTCTATTGGCGAAATCATAGACAAGAGTCAAAGATCAGATAAGAAAAATGTTGAATAATATAAAACAGTGTACAAGTTATAGAGATATCACAAATTTGAAAAAAAAAAAAAATGTGTTTAGACAAGCACATAAATATTACATTAGACATATAACCCATTGCCTGATAAATTTTCTTCAAAAGATGATTCTGAACGTCTAAATATTTTGTCCTACTGTTGGCAATCTTCAGGAGCTCCTGGGATCAAATCCCATCTCTGTACCCACCCCCCAAAAATCCACGAGGCTTGTGACAAGTATATTGGCAACACATATCTCTTCAGTTTTTATTTACAGAAAAAGAAATAGAAGTAGAAAAAATCTTTGTGAAAATCTATTTTCTTTTTCTTTGTAACGCAATTGAGTGAATTCTTCAAAGCCAGATCAGCCAGAAGCACCCAGAAGTTTGTCTGCATCCAAATGTCAGTTATATTTCAAAATCCTAAAAAAATAAGCAAAACATTTCACTGGCTATTGGTTTTGAAGCTAAGTTGTTTCATTTTTGTCAGGCTTTATATCATGAGAACACTAAATCAAGGGAAATGGGTTACCCTCGATTGTTTCAGCAATACACCTCCCATGAATGCATAAAATAAAAAATGTTTTTTGACTAATATTTTACACATACACAAATATATTTATCTGAAACAACCTAGTATACCAGATTCATTTATAGTTAACTTATATATACTTTCAATATAAAAAGTTATTATCTTATCATATATATGTAAATATGGTTTGATGTTGACAAAATTCTGAATAGTTCTGCAACTCTTAACCAGAAGAGTTTTAAAAATATCTTTTTTTAAAGATATTTTTAACTGATGACTTTAAAAGTTGTTTTTTTTTGTGAAAAAAAAAAAAAAACAAAAACAAAAAAAACAAATTGCTTTTCAAATAAAAAAAATCTAAAATATTTTTGTTCATTTTATGACACCGGTTTCAAAAAAAAAAAGTGAAATAATTTTAATAAGTACCAAAGTGAAGGGTGATTTCTTTCTTTAAGGAAAACCCTGCCCTTGCAGTTCAAAATTTAAAAGTTAAAAAAAAAACCAATTGCATGAATATAAAATAACAAAATTTCTTGAAAATTTAAGACATCTCAAGGTGTCAGCATTGACAGAAAATGTTTTTTTGAAAGAAAACCTGGAAGTCATGAGGTAAAAGGTCAAATTGTACTTAGAATTCAGGGGTAACATAAATATCTTTTCTCTGTTATTGATGTTTCCTTGCTTTCTTTATCTTCTTTTATTTAATTATGCCCCATTTCCTCGTAACTCAAATGTTTTTCATCTTTATCAAGACCAAACTAACAATTGTGTCTTGATACAAGGGCCAAATTAAAACATAAAATAAAATAAAGGACATTAATTATTTAGGCCCACTCCTTCCCAACACCCTCCCCATAAATCCTGAAAGATTCTTTCATTTTTTTTTTTTTTCCTTATATCTTAGCAGTTTATTTGAAGTAGCTTCCATATCAAGTTTTCTGCTCGGTACAACAAATACTGGCTTAAGGCATAAAGTCTTTCATTGCTGCTTAAAAAAGAAAAAAAACATTGTAAACTATCAGCAAATGATAAGCCTTGTAATTTTGGAAGAGGTACTCAAATGTGTCGAAGTATATTTCATTTCCAGTTTAAGGTTTTTCTTTAAGTCACAAGGAACTTTTAAAACTTATAACCCTGTTGTTCAAAAGAGATGATACTTCATGGTTCATTTCCTGTTTCTTTTTCAAAAATTATTTATCTCCATGGTTGTATGAAAAATTCCATATCAAAATGGACAGAGATAAAATGCAAGACAAACAGAGAAAGAGAGAACGAAAGAGATTTCATTTGAAGAAATTTATAAGATCTTTCTTGAAAAAAAAATTTTTTTTTACAAAATCATTCTTTTGAGAAAAATCTTTTCTTTTAAAATTTTTTAAATCTAGACATTTTATTAAAAAACAATTTCCATTTTTGTTTTGTCAAATGTATTTTTCTTTTAATATTTCTCTTTTCTTTTCTCTCTCTCTCTTTTTTTTAACAGAAAATTTCCAACCATTTTCCATCTCCCCCCACCCCCATAGATTGAATTCTGAATCTCAATTGCGGTCAGAACTAATACTAAATTTCTGTAAGCTCTCAGTGTCAATGGCTGGACTCTCTGGTTTGAGTGCTTCATCTGAGACAGCAGCTGCCATTGGCTGATTCATATCAAAGGTCAGCTCATCTAAGAATGTATCCTGAATTCCAGAAGCTGTCTCCTCAGAGTCAACACTCTCATGACTTGTAGTGGACCAGTTACGTGACTTCCGATAGTTGAGGTGTGGTGGTACACCACCCTCACCACTGTCAACAAAAACAGGCATGACTTGTTGATTATTGTTTGATGTACTTGTGTTACTGCTGTTGCTCGGATGTTCCTCGAGGTCAGTGCTTTCACCACTGGCTGTTGACCAGAAGCGAGGCCGGCCACTGCTACAACTGCTGCGGTCAGCCTCTATTCCCTCTGATGACGAACCCCCACCAATGAAGGCTTGCTGCTTCTGTTGTTGACTGCTGCTGCTGCTTCCATTGGTATGCTCTGAGTCAATGCTATCTGCACTGGAAACCGAACATGCACGTGCTGACTGGTCAGGCGAATCTGTTGCATCTCCGCTTGACAGTGAGCCTTTTGGTGTCGGGGTAGTACTGGCTGCAGTTGTTGTATCTGGCTCCTCTTTACCCTGGAAAGGAGGGTACTTCTTTTTCGAGGAACGCTTCAGGTGGATGCGCATGTGTCGGGTAATCATGTCCCTTCGGCAGGCAGCGTAGGGACACTGTGGACATTTGTATGGTTTTTCCCCAGTGTGAGTTCTCTGATGTGTGTTCAGGTGGTCACTGCGGCTAAACACTTGGCCACAGATACGGCACTCATAAGGCTTGAGCCCTGTGTGCAAACGCATATGTCGGGTCAGCATATCGCTACGGGAGAAAGCACGGTGACACACCTTGCAATAGTGTACTTTGTTGTTGTCTCCCGTGCGCACCGTCTCCGTGGGGAGATGCTTGGCCATGTGTTTGGTCAAGTTGTCATACGAGGGAAACACCTGACCACAGACAGGACACAGGTACGTTATATCCGAGTCAGACAAGGCGCGTCGTTCGCGGGGATCCTCACTGCTCCCACTACTACTCAGGGGACTGTATGGGTGTCGGCTACCAGCGCCAGAAGAAGTGGGTTGGGATGGAGACAAAGGTAGTGGACTGCTTGGGTAGAATGCTCGAGGCGAGACAGGGAGTCGTTTGAAGTCAGACAAACCGGCAACCATTGAAGGTCGAGGTGGGAATGTGAAATGGTAACTGGGAGAGCGTGGACTAGGTGAGACAATCTCTGGATCTGAGTGAGTGCCTTCCAAGGGAGAAGGCAGGTTGAAATTGAATACATGTCCACCTTCAGGCACAGAGCAAAGAGGTGACCTTGGAGAGAGAAGATGCTTTGAGTAAAAGGGTGGGGATCTAATGTATGATGAAGGAGACAATGTATATGGTTCTGGTGGAGGGGGGCACATGATTTCAGATATTGACATGGGTGGGCCCTTTGATGGGGAGGTGTCATATGTCCGACTTGACAAGTCTAATGGCTCACGTTGCAGTCCGGTAGAAGAGGACGAGGACGAGGAGGAGGAGGAGGAAGAAGAGGAGGAAGAAGAGGAATTTGACGATTGTGGCTGCTCACCAGCCGAACCAAGTGTGTCCTTATTTGGCTTGGTGTCAGCAGTTGAAGATTTGTTATTGTTATCTTCTGGATTTTCAGCAGGCATGAACACATCGTTATTGTCCTTGGCATCACTTTCATTCATGTCCATTTGACAGCCACCACTGTCATCCTCAATACTTGATAAGTAGCGAGCCTGCAAAATCTTTTTGAAGTTTGCATGGCGTGGTTTTGGTTTGTCCTGCACCCGACTGTTGTCATCGTCAGTCCGCCACTGTACACCTGATTCAGTTCGATTTGGTGACCGATCAGAATCTGAAGATCTGGCTTCAATACTTGCTGACTCTGATGTTCCGATTCGAAGCATCTTGGGAGAAGTTTCTGCAGATATTCTGTCACGCCATTTGAAATGTGATGGCGACTGTGGCGATAGGCCTTGGTAATCCTCCAGCTCATGTTCTTTAGCAGGTGATGGTTCCCGACTGCTAGCCCCACCTCCGCTGTCCTCCGACACATCGCTAACATCTGAATAGGTGCAGCCATGCAAGTAACGCACAGGTGAGGGCAATGGTGATTTTGATTTGTAAGTTGGGCTGAGATTGGCGCCAAGTCCTTGATGAGACTCTAAGAACTGTTGTTGTTTTTGCTGCTGTGTGGTGAGAGAGTCTGGACATTCAGTCAACAGATCTCCAACCCTCCAAGGACGAAAGCAGCCAATGTCTGAAGAATATTCTAGGCTCGGAGGAGGCTGTTGCCTATAAAGTGCTCGACTAATTTTGGGTTTTAAATGTCCACTTGATTCTGTGTTCACATACTGAGCTGACAGTTTATTTGGCCCTGCCATTTCTTGACCATTGTTTTGTGAGGTGGCACCAATCTTGGAGTCTTCACTGATCTGGCTACCATTGTTATTGTTGTTGTTATTATTGTTATTGCCACTTACCAAGTTGTCACTCTGATCAGATCTCTGTTCCCTAACTCCTTCAGTTGGAACAGTGACTGTCAGAGTTGACCCAGAGAAGGCTGGACTGCTCACATGCTCCCCACCAGCCTTGCCCATATTTCCAAGCATGATGTTAGAGAGTGTTCACGTTGTAGGAAGAGGAGGAGGGTGGTGGTGCGGATGATGGTGTAAGAGTTCTGCCAAAATAATGCATGACATCAAGTAGTTTGCTAGTCAGCATGGTACACATCCCCTTCAGACTGACTTTAACATTTCTGTATGGGTTGAGGTGGTCGCTCAAGGGAAAGAAGTCATCTGTAAAATATCAAAAGTTAAATCAATCAAGAAATCTGGGTTTTTTTTAAAAAATAAGAAATTGAAAATTTAAAAATAAGAAAACTGCCAATTTCTTTTTTGTACTTTATCTTTGTTTTTATTTACATACTCTCGAGATATCAAGGAGGTAAAACTATTCATTAGTCTGATTAAAATATCAATAAGAAACAAATGCACACAAATCAAGCAAAACATTTATTATACAAACTCCTTTTTAAAATTCAAATACTTTTTCAAATTAAAAATTGTTTTTTAATCAATTCACCCCTAAACAAGGCAATAATGGTACTAAGATGCAAGGGGCTACTGAAAGTGAAAGAGGATGAAAATACTTTAGAAGGGACTGGAAACCCAATCATAAACAGGAAACAAGGGATAAACCTCTATTCCTGTTCGAAAGACTAAGGAGGTATTTGAACCTATCTACTTCTGTTGAAGGGGAAAAAATGACAGAGTTTAAGTGGAGACATTGATATATGATCTTTTACAAGAAAACAATTGTATGAATTATTAAGAAGGGCAGGAAAGTCACGTTGTACCAATCTTCCAATCCTGCTTGTCTGATTTAATCAGTAAGTAATTTTTTTTTAACTAACCTTACCCTGACTGCTGACCATGCATAACACAAGAAAATTATTTAATCAACAAAATAGAAAGCATGATTATTAAAGAGACAAAGTTAACGTTTGCAGTAAACCTGACTTCCACTTTTCTTCCTACTTTTATCAATTAATCACCATTTCTTACTATATAAATAAATAGGAAGAGTTTGCTTTTTTCACTATACAGCTTTTAAATTTGATATGCATGCTTATTGAATCCAGGGGAAAGTTTTAATGTAAATGACATTTTGTTCATCAGAGAAAAAAAGGTAACTCTACTGATTTTCTGTTATGCATAAATATCTATTGGAAACTATTCACCTTATTTCTCTTATGATTAATATTCAACATCCCTGTTAACAAAATATACAGTTATAATAAGAAGCTTGTAAAATTTATCTTATAATACATACCTATAGCATTGTAACACTTTTTTTCATTTCTCTTCAATATTTATCTATCATTTTCAATTGATTCTTGTGCATTCAAATATATTTCTTCATCATTATGCTCATTGAATTACTTAGTCTACCTATGCTATACCAAATTGATTACTCTGCTAAGTCCTTATAATTGTTAGAAGGTTTTCACAGGTAAGTCTTTTACCTTCCAGCTTTGTAAACATCTTGGAACTGAATTATTGTCATGAAAAAGACACCGACACAAAATTAGCATCTCCAGATCAAGGGTGATAACTCTAGTACACCAAAAGTTACAGACGTTAAAGACAAAATATATGCCACGAAGAGGACTTGCCCATGAGCACATTTGGGCCTATGCCAAAAGTGGAACATGCATGTGCAGGCCTATGCCAATAAGGGGGGATGTGCATTTACAGAGAGAGAGGGAGTGATAGATGGATGAACGGATTGAACTTTTGAGCCAAAATATTACCCATAGATATAGCTGAGATATGTTTAGAAATGTATACAATAAAAAGCCAAATTTATTTTCTTAGCTAAAGAACAGACACCAAACCAATGCAGGTTTTAAGCAAGTTGGAAGTTTCTTAAATGAACATATTCTCTTCACCATGTTTTAGTATGATTTTACTTGTTAACCAGGAATCTGTCCCCAAGAAAGCACCTCTCCATTACAGGATAATTTCAGAGGTACAATCTGATGTTTGCAATAAATACTGGTACAAGAAAAAAAATTACATCATTCTTTGCATCTGTAGGTATGCAAAATAAATACAATTTATTCAGATTTTGGTATTAATTTTTAATGAAACAATAACGGAGTTATTTAAATTTTCAATGTCAAATCTATTGTGGCCTCTGAGAATTTCTTACTGTAAAAATCTGCATGGAAATGATAACTATTCTGTTTGACAAGCGTCTTAAATATCTGAACACATTTTATAACAACTTGTATGTCAGTTTTAGAGGCACAAGATACTTTCATAGGATTTTTATTATAAACATAGATTTAGTTTCTGGTGCAACAAGGCCATTTTTATATAGCATTAGTGTGATTTTTTTGCATGGTTCAGAATACATTTATCTGCTAAAATCTGATGTAGTTAGGCATCAAGTTTTTGCACCACTCTCGCTATATACCAAACCCCTGTCCTATACTTATTATGACTTTTTCCAGGTCTTAGCTTCACATATATACCAGCAAGTATACACAAATGTGGACCAAATTGGAAATGCCTTCTGACAGATTGTCAACTACCATTTTTATCATGATGGAATATATTCACTGCAAGATCACTTTAACCAAGTCCCTTAACAGTGGCTAAAGGTGTTAGTTAGATCCAGTGACAGGACCCAAAGAGTTCAATACCTGGTTAAGGCGGTGGAGAACTTGGAGAAGGGAATTAACAGGAGATAACTGATAACTGACATCCATTAGACATGGCACGTGGAACTAGAATAGTCGACCCCAGTGAGCAAAATAAAGAGTTAAGTCCGATATTCCAACCACCTGAAGAAGGCTGGGGCGTACAATGGCTGAATCGTTGTAATAAATATGGCGACAAAGATGAGGACAATAGTCCGAATAATGTAAATAGTGCACCAAGTCTTCTTCACTGCATTAATAACAGCTGGAAATTTTTCTTTGATTTTCACCTCATCATTGGTAAAACAGCAATCATTTGTTTTAAAACATTTTTTAAAATTCAAGAACTGATCCAAAGTTGCTTACCTTAAATATAACTCAAAGTTAAAAGGTCAAATAAAGAGAAAAGCTGGCTACAGAAGTTCTTTCTTTGTATCAATCTGTAGATGCTGCAAAAGAAGAAGAAATAAAAATTGTTTAAAAATCTATAAAAAGATGAGAAAAATAATGACTATTTAATGTATAGTGTTAAAATATCCAAAGCAAATTAGTCTGAAGAAGTAATTAGTGCATTAACGAAATGCTAATTTTAAATTTATTTACAGATATTATGTAGAAAGGAATGGAGAATATCTGTGGTAGTGTAAGTGTTACTCAAACAATCACAGGGGTTACTAAGAGAAATGTAGCCTTGTTTAACAAATATCTACAAACAAAAGTTTCAATATTCGAGAAATAGTGATTCAGGGTAATTTGAAATGAGAAACAGACATACAATAAATATGATAAATCCAACAGAGGGAGAAAAGAAAAACAAAGATGTAGATAAAATATTTTATTAAGAACTAGCTGATGTATCCATTTACACTTGGGTAAGGAATCTAGACTTAGCTTGAAGCTAGTTACAATAACAATAAAACAATTCCCAAGTCCTGAAAAGTCATCCTACATTATGAAATGCATAACTAAAACTAAGAAATGTCTATTTTACAATCTTTGTTGTCAATTAAAAATTTTATATTGTTATCATTTACATTCATCAATATTAATTTTCATAAACACTGGTCACTTTTGGATCCCATAGTAGCTTAAAAAGTAAATCCCTGGGAAAACTGAAATGAAAAATATACTATGAAAAAGTTGAAAAATATTTTTTTGGAAAATTGCTTAGTGAAATTGCTTTTTCAAGGCAAACAAATATTTTCTCTTAGCTAGGCATTAATAATAAAAGGAATTATAGTCTTAAACTGAATGGTTGCAAATTATAGTTGTTACTGTTGAGGATAAAGCAATTAAGTCAGCATAGTAAATTTGATTGCTGTAGATGAAATAGTTTGGCTATGCATATTGAGCAGACAAACTCTTAATATCAAATTATAGATTTTCAGTTAGTATCTGTGGCCATGATATTTCTAACCTATACATGAAAACCTACATTGCTTGAAATCTATGTAGTCTCTCTGGTATCTGTCAATCTCAAGAGACCATAGGTTTGCATCTGGAGAGTGATATTTTTTGATTCATCTGGTGGTAGAGTAGTGCAGCATTTTTTGTATTAATCAAATGCAAGATAGGTGCTACTTTCTGTCACCATGGTGAGGTGATGCTGAAGTGTCTTCTCCAGAATGAAGACCTGGGTAGGATTAGTACAATCTACTCCCATGGATTAAATAAAGAAAGGCGTGGAGTACCATGTTCATCCTCTTTCTGGAGGGACATGGAAGAAGAAAAAGAAGTTGTTTAGAAATGGAAGAGTTGTGAGTTCAATACCTGGCCATAGCAGAGGGAACAAAAACTTGAGTTGATGGAAAGAGTTGAGTTACTAAAAGGAATTGTTCTAGCAGAATAATGCCCATACTGCTTAACATGCTCTGCAAGATGCCTAAAACCTTCGCTAGCTGTCATGATCTGCAGACTAGTCTCCCATTAAACATGGATAGGACATGGATGGAACAATATCTGACCTGTTCAGACAATCCACCTATAACTCATGTCGGACTGCTTAACAGGTACAAAATCATTAAATAATCTATCACTGGATGGTATGCACCATCCATACAATTGTATACAGGCAAAATTACAGGCCTGTACTAACACCCAAAGAGGGTAATATAGTGTTTGAAAATTGTTGATACTGTAGTGCCAGATTATTGTTGGTATTTTTTTTTATTGGAACTTTGGAAATAAAAGGACTGGATTTGAAGGGTATAAGATATAATCAAATATTTTTATTTATTTGATTTAGAGTAGAGTGAGTCCTTTGATATTTGGTATAGCAAAATATTCATTTATAAGGTAGATATTGGTAGCAGTCTGGAGAAAGTCTGTTTTGGCAAGATAGTGGGTAGTTTTTAAAGTTAAACCTTGCAGACCTTGTAGTAGTCATCTTATGAGCATATATCCTTTTGACCAGATTCTGAGACTCTGGTATGAACCTTGGTTTTGGCTAACATCAAAAGTTTCTTTGTGCTAATTTTTTTTGATTCGCTAAAATTTTATTTTCTGGTGTTCCTTTGTTTTTATTTATGCATGAAGCCTGCCTTATTTAGTAGTTTATTAGTCATAAAATAAGTAGGCTCTGGTCCCACAAACTTCCGGTGTTTTCTGTCTGGATTCAGTCTTTTCTTCTTCATCTTTTTATTTGAGGGTTGCCTTCTCATTAGTTGAAAGAGAAGTATATAGAGAGAAGGGAAGAGAGAGAAAGAGAAAAATAAAAATATAAGGGTTTTAAAGGAAAGGCAAATGCCTTATTTTAATTTGAATTCTTTCTTTTTTTGTTTATATCTATTATTTTTATCAGAGTTCACTACAATACTCCTCTTTATTTTTTAATTTCTGCATATATTGATCTGTATCTGTATAAGTAATCCAGCTAGATTACATGTACTTAACATTTTGAGTAACTTGAAACATATTAAGGGTATAAATATATAAAAAAAGGCTGGTAACAAATTGATTTCTTCAATACCCCAATTGATCAAATGGTAATGAATGATTTTATTTTTAATATTTTTTTTGTAAGATGAAAGGATCTCTCAGTAAAGACAAAATCTCAAAGGCTATTAATTAATTTTTTTTTTATCTATCGTAATGAGAGCATCTGTTGGACAATGGTTAAATTGCGATGGTAAGACCTCAAATATTCGGTCGTTGACAAAATTTTATAAAAACTGACAGTTTATCAAACTGTCAGTTTTTATAAAATTTTATACGAGAGTTAACTCCCTTCGTTTCTGGCATGAGCACGAAAATCTTTCAAGCGATTTTCGTAGTTGAAAATTAAGAGATTGGGTATTGTGCATTAGCATTACATATTTTCTTGTATAAGGATGCTAATTTTCTTGTGAAGGTCTTTGGTTACTAATTCTAGAGGGATTTAATCTCTCATTCAATTTCCAAAGAATAAATTCCTTTTTATTTGAGATCTTTGGTTTTCTTTAAAAATAAAATTTCCAAAAAAAATATAAATTATTAAAAGTTACAAATAACAGTTAACTTTTCCTTAATTTTTGAAAATATTCCGAATATGGTAAATGTTCATTTTAACACCCGAGCGCTAATATCCCTTCAAATTTTTCCAAAATAGTCTTATTTCCGTGCAAATGTATATGCTGAACTCAAATCAACAATTAGATATTGAAGAACCTTTTTGGATGTTATTGTTAACGACCCGAAAAAAATCGGACTTTTTCCTGGTCTTTCGTCAGCCAGGCTGTGTAGTTATAAAATTTGACCCTATTACTTCCCTAAACAGAAAGTCCTTCAAGAAATTAGTATGCGCTTCCGTAAAGAAGCAATTATTTAATTTAATGTTTTTTCTTTTTCTTTATGGTTAGGAGTAAAGGTTAGGGGAGGGGTTTTCTTTCTCTTTTTAAAAACTAATGAAATAATAGAGTCAACCCTTCTACTTTACCAAGTTTGTGCATTAATTTTTGTATTATTTTTATATATTTGAAAGTTAATTTTCTTCTTAAAAAAAAATTACTTTGTTATTCTTTTATTTGTCGATGTTTACATATATATTTGAATGAAAGTTAACTTTCTTCTTAAATTAAGTACAAAAAAAAAAAATAAATAAATAAAAATAAATCGCTTTCCGGAAGCGTGTACTAATTTCTGAAAGAAAATAGTGCAGCAGTGAATGACGCTCTGGTGTTAAAGTTTTAAATTTACCCCGAATACATTAATTTGGCATAAAAATATTGATAAAAATTCAGTAAAATAAATGTAATGAAACTGATGGTTAAATTAAAAGGAAAAAGCTAATTCTTTCTTTAGTCGTTTGGAGGCATAATTACATTTTTTTTTAAATCACAAATTGGGGTTTAAAATTTATCAAAACTCAAAAGAAAATAATCATTTTTTTCTTAAATTATGACACGTACTGATCGTTGACAGAAGAAACAAAATGAGAGATATCATAATTGATATGATGATCATAATCATGCTGTCGTTTTTTAAACGTTTATTTTTTTTTCATTCGGACATTTTAAAAATAAAATATAAGTTAAAAATATTCTTCATTTTTATCGATAAAATTGTTTGAGTAATTGTATTTTTATTTTTTAATTTAAGCTTCAAGATTTTTATAACTGAGTGAATCTGTCAATTTTTTTCCAATACAAAAGGGGAAAAAATTAGATTTTAAGCAAAACGGGAAAAAATTGACTGACATTACATTGCAATGGTTGGTTTAAAAATGTTAGTTAATGCTTTAATTTATTCAATTCAAGCCCCCATAACCTTAAAAAATATTTTATAAATAATTAAAAAAACTGAAAGAAAAGTGATTTTTATTTGTTTCATCGAGAAAAAATATGGTACTTTTTTTTTTTTACACAACGTTTTAATTATTTTAACATAAAATAAATTTGTTGTATTGCAGCTCGATATATCGTTGTAATTAATACGCAACGTTTTTTATTGGATTATTTTTAATCATCAACATTTAAGAAAAAGCCCGGAAAATTTGGTTATGTTCTCGTTTTACTATGCTGAAATTGTAGAGAGCAAAAAAAAAAAATCTTATGATTTTTAAAAAAGCAGATCTTGCAAAAATAAAATTCTTAATAAGTAAAAAAAAAAAATTAATTCAATGAATTTTAATTTTAAGTTATTTTCTTCATCTGTCGAAAATGAATGAAAGTCAAAAGTTCTTTAAAATTACCATTTTTTCATAAATTATGAATAAACATTGACACATATTCAATCTTTAAAGAGAAATTTTCATAAAAGTAAAGTTACTAAGTCATCATACCTGCAGATTCGTAATTTTATCTTGAAAGTATTCAGACAATTTAAAAGAATTTTTAGCGCTTAATGTCAAGGGGGAAAACCCAAACTACGAAAAGGAAAACCCATTCCTTGAGAGTTATTGCCCTTGGCTATCCTGGTTACTCTTGTCGGTGGTCGTTGTGTATATAGAGATCAACAAATCAGTTATGTGCCATGCATGATACACACTTAGGCGATCATGTATCTTTCCTTACATGGCTGACGAGGCAGATTTTTTCCCGCAGTAGGTTGCCATTTCTTTCTGCAGTAGACCAGTTGCCATCCAAGGCTATAGAACTCGGTCTATCCTGCGTGAAGAAGAGGATTCATACCTTTCCGAAAGGGTATTATTAGCAAATTAACTTAAGTGAATGTGTAAATAGATTTGTTGACTAGAATTCGACCTCGGTTCTCCGACTCCTCAATCCGAGCCGATATCCATTACTCCTCTATTGTGATAGGTACCACCAAAGGTCCAAAATGGATGTATTTTTCAAAAATGGAAGCAAAAAATCACTACCTCCTGTTTTTAAAAAAATCCAAAAAATCAAGGAATTATTCGATTCAAACGAAATTTTCACTAATGAATGAATTGTACACTGAATATAGATTATTAGAAAACTTTGTGTTAATTTTTGGGGGGTGGGGGCTGGAGCGGTCAATCCCCAAACCTTTTCGATATTTCGTCTGTACTTTTTAATTTGAGCGGGGATGTTCGTGATTTTTTTTTAATAGTTATATAACGAAAAAAAAACAAACCCTAAAGATGCTATAAAAAAATTTTTTTTTAAATTATGTAATAAAAAGTGTAAACATACTGAAGTGAAAATCCATATTACTAAAAATTATTTTTTTGAGAGTTGGTGTTTGCATAATTTAAATAAAACATTATTATTTTCTTTTAGAGACTGAAAAAAATCTACAATTATTTATTTAAAAAATACTTGTAATTTTATTGCAGCAATTTTGAAATTCATCCCATTGCTGTTGGTAACATGAGTTTATTTATTAAATTTAATATTTTTGAGTGTGACTCTTTTTTAAAAGAATTTAAGTTTTTTTCATTTTAGGAACTATTATTTTTTGTATGGTGTTCAAAAAGGAAATAATTTTAAATCACTGCTTTCAATTGAATATTCTTACTATTGGATAATATGCTAATTCAATAACTCTTAAATTCGGAAGAATTAAAACAAGACCACATTGCTTGCAATTAAATAGTTTATGATATCAAACAGGTAAGGAAATAAAAATAAAAGCAATATATTAAACTCAAAAGTATCTTTTAACTAAAATTAATACTTCTAATACAATATAAAAAAATAAAATTATTCATTCTGTAAAATTTCATAAAAGCATATAGAATAAAAATTGTACTCTAAAATTGGTTATATAAGATAAAAAATAATTCATTTTAAACAAATACCAATATGATTATTACACTGTTAGTATTCTATATTTCTTTCATTCTTTTGCACAGTTTTTATGAGAGGGATTAGAGTAGAAAATTATAGTTGTTGGCCTATGACCTCACAGGCAACCATGTGTAAAGAAATGTTACTTCCATCATGATTTTAAGAAAAAAGTAAGCATTACATTTATAAAATCAAGTTAATTAATCCTAAAATTTACTAAGTGACTTTGATATACATCTCTAGAACAAATATTGGATTTTTAAGTCTATAATTACATTTTTTGTCTATAATGGCAGTTTGATAAGTTGATGATTGACGAGTGAATTTGCCAATGTTTTAAAAATGCTTAAAAAATTTATTTACACATGTAAATTTATTTTTCTTTTAATAAAATAAAACCAAAATTTAACTTCAAAGAGGAAATTTAAATTATTTAAAGTGCATTTTCTTTTTTTTTAGGAATTTTGTGACAGTACCTAGTATATGACAATGCCAATTTATTGTCTTGCTTAAAAGTTTTGTTCCTTATTTGTATACAGTTAGTATTAGGAGTTTTAGATTTAAATAATTTCATTTGAAAATATTGCCTAAATTTTATAAAATGATAGTACTTTTGGAGTCTGAAGAACAAGATATAAAATCCCTTTACAAGATTCATGAGACAACTCCTCAATACAACTGGTTACAAGTGAATCACAAGTTTAAATGGAATACAATTATTGTCAGCTATTGACAATAATAACATTGTGACTACGTCAGTATTGGTAAATGAGTGACAAGCTTAAGCATTCAGTTTACCAAAAGATAACAGCTCAGAATACTACTAGAGACCAGAAGACTTATTATTAAACAAATGTATTGAGGATATCTAATAAGTAGAAATACAACAAGGATTTAATTTAACACCCAAGAAGAAAACAAACACTGGAAACATATAACAGCCAGTGATGTGCTATAGCAAGTGGCCAGAGTTATAAGACAGTGACATATAATTCTTGCAGCAACAACAAAGCAATGTCTAAATTGCTTTGTAACTCATTCCTAAATTGAAGAAATACACCATAACATTTTCACAGGTCCTACTTGTCTACAATTATTTTATTATTCTTTTAATGAAATTGAAATCTTTTATAATAAAATTGCTCATGATCATGTGAATGACAAATCAAAACTCACAGGATATTAACAATAATTTTTTCTTTCTTTATTGCTCTTTTAAATGTAGATTTGTGCTAGATTTGTGTTAATTTATGGAATATAAAAAAGAGTCTACTGATTATGCAAATGCAATTTATAATAAAATCTAAAATGTTTGTATATTTTGAAAGGGCACTTCTAGCCAGGACACGGCTCCTCACTGCTAGTGTTGACCTTTTTGTTTTGGGAGATCTGACCAGACAGTGGCATCCCTAATATCTTAGTTCAGAGAGGAACACATTTTCACCACCTCACCATGTGCAGCTCAAGGGATATGCCTTTTCTGTGTTCACTGTGTCATGCATTTATGGCACCAATTGTGTGTGTGTGTCTTGAAAAATGAATAACATTAAGGCAAGTAGATATCTTGTCAGATTACAATTGTTTGCAACTTCAGTTTATCACTTTACTGACTTATAAACCAAAGTTTACAAAATTCTGCAAAATGAAAATGTTTATTTTATTTCATTCTATTATGATAATCACCAGATGCACCACCCATCCATTCATATTCACTTAGAGATCATAAACTGAAATTATTAAATTCTAACAGTTTATTGCTTAATGCTTTGTGTGTATGTAAACACACTCAGGAAAGCTATGATTAAATTTGAAAATATATTTCTTTATGGGTAATTATTAACAAAAGCATAAAGTATGTATTCACATTTTTAAAACAATGAATGGATTCATAAAAAATGACAATCTTGCTGTGATAATTGGCAAAGTAAATGTGACTATATTTATGAAGGAATGTTGAAAAGGTCTTGGCTTAAATAAGAAGCCCTTACAAAAAATTGTTTGGTCAGATTTTGGGAAGTGGGTTAGGTTGAGAACTTTTTGTCAGTTTCTTATTTACCTATTGTGGATCTAATAAAGAAAAAAGTATCTTTGTATTGCTGAATGAAATGAAAATACACTTATTTTCATAACTCTCATTCATTTGACAAGTGAAACAGAGCTCTTATGACAGTACTGCTGTTAGATTAATAGACTTGTAAGCCACTGACAGCGAACTTAGAGCTCAAAAATATGTGGTCTTTGACTGTTCAACAAATATCTATCAGTTAAAAGATGTTTTTTTTTAATATTATTAATTATAATTTCAAGTATTACTTTTTAAATATTAGTATCAGTCAGTTATGTACCATGCATGATACATGCTTAGGCGATCATGTATCTTTCGATATCTGACTGATGAGGCAGATATTTTCCCACAGTAGGTTGCCATTTCTTTCGGTGGTAGACCAGTTGTCATCCAAGGCTACAGAACCTGGTCTGTCCTGCTATTTACCCATAGCTGGGAGGGAGAGAAGAAGAGGATTCATACCTTTCCCAAGGGTATTAACATGTATGTGAATGTAATGGATTTGACTGGAATGCCTAATCAATCTTTTGTTGGAGTTTATCACTTGATCAGTTATTTCAAGCTGGGTTAGATACAACATGAAGAGTGTTGCTACATCTACTTCTATTTATTTAAGACTTAACTCACAAGGAAGTTTGCATTGTGTGTGTGTGAGTGTATACATTTAAAGCAAAAAAAGCTTATAAAATTTATACTTGACTTTCTCCTACCACTGCATAGCTGGCAACTCTCTCTCAATGGGCGGCCTGCACTTGGTAAAGGGCAGTCTAGCACTGCCTCAATGTCAATTGTAACTTAATATAAACTTGTCACTAGAAGTCTTCAATATGAAGTTTACATTTATTTATGTATTATTCTATACTCCTGGCTGCTTTTGAAGACCCCATTTCATAGACTTTATTGCTGGTCATAAAACCATTAAGACTGAGATAAAATGTGATTGTCCCAATCATAGTGTCACATGTACACCATGATAAAAGAAATGGAAGAATGGGGATTACTGAATAGATAAGAGTAGAAAAGCTAAAATTCTTGCCAAGGCAATAACAGCAAAGCAGCTGCCAAAGAAAATGTGTGAGTGAGTGAGTGAGAGAGACTCATTGGCCATGTTATTATTACTTTATGAAATGTAATTTTAAGCAATTAATGGATTTTTTAAAATCCTACATTATTTCTTATTACAATAAACATTATATTAATGGGTACATGTGTTTGAGTAGAAGTCCCTGATTCTTTTAAACATTGAAATTAATATCAACCAGTCTAGAGATTGAGAAGTTCTATGAAAGAAATCGTGCCTCTTGATGGGAACAAAACCTGTATTCTCTTTTCCCATTAGGCAAACCACTTTAAAGCCAAGTGTGCCTTTTCAAATTAAGCTATGAGAAGACATCATGAGAAAATGTGTCTCAATTACACCATTTAAATAATGAACATCTCTTGTACCTTTTGAAGTCTATATATGAAAAGTTCATTTTTGAACCCAAAATATAAACAAAGTGATAAGAAATAATATTAGATTGCTTCAAACATTTATTTATTTACATTTTTAGGTATGAAAATAAAGTTAATAGATATAGACTTTGAAGTGTCCCAACTAATGATGTGCATTTCTTAAATTGAGCCTTGTTTTGTCTGCAGAGTTCCTGGGTTCTAACTGATAAAAGCACACTTGATCTTAGATCTTAAAGTGGTTTCCCTGATGGAAAAAGGTTTGATTCCTGTCGGGAGACATGTTTTCTTGAGTAGGTTCTTTCAATCCCTAGGCTTGTTGGAATTCATTTCACTGTTTTAAAAACAAAACAACAACAAAATGCAAGGGGGTCTACTCAAATGTGCATACCCACTAAATATAATGTTTTTTTGAATTGCGTACTGTAAAATAAAGTGAAAATATTTATTCTTATTAAGTAAAAAAAAAGTAAACAGCATAAGATATTGAAATTTGAAAGTGTGAGTCAGAGAAAGAGAGAGTCTATTGCAGTAGAAGGAGTAGTATGCAAAAGGTCAGGGATGGTGATGAGGTATCTTGTGATAATCATGGTGGTGGTGGTGGTGATTATTATTATTGTTATCATCATCATCATCATAGTATTAATAGTGGATTATGTTAGAAATGATCTAGTGATTGGCAGGAAAATCAACCAATCAGAGAAACTGCTAGTTACAGACACACAGGCAACAAAACCCATCACAACTGTATGCGTAAACAGTAAGGAGATGCTACCATGTTAAGGGATGATGACAGGTCACAAGATGAGGTCAAGGGTCAGGCCATTTCAAGCACTTCCATGTCTATAATTTGTCAATTTAATTGAGAACTGACCTGGAAGTCAGTATATATGTTTGCTACATTTAGAAAGCCTGAGGGAAGAAGCAAAAACAGAAAGAAAGAATAAGGGAAGAGAGGAAGGAAGGAATGGAGGAAGAGAGAAAGGAAGTAATGGAGGAAGAGAGGAAGGAAGGAATGAGGAAAGAATGAAGACAGGCAGAAAGGAAAGGTAAAAGGAAAGATTAAGGATAGTGGGAGTTTTAACCAATCACCTGTATTTGTATGATTAGACATGAGTAAAAAAAAAATGTCTTAATTTATTTTTTATTGCTATCCAAACAACCATTGATCTTTTACAATAGGAACATTTAGTTAAACTGATTATTATGAGAGTGTGCTGAAAAGTTTTAAGATCATGAGATTTTTGGAAATGGATTGGGCCAAGAACTTTTCATCACTCCTACTTGTGTGTGTGTGTGTGTGTGAGAGAGAGGGGATATATATATATATATATATATATACACACACACCTAGACATTTTGAATTTAAGCACAGTACTAGACTGGCGTCGAGATCTCATCAATTTACAGCTGAGCTGGCTAGATGTAACCATAAATTCTATGCTAACAGTTTTCTTTTCTTGCTTGTGGAACAGTCTTCTGATCTATTCTTTCCAGCCAACTTTAATCTCCAAAAATTTAAATGAAATGTCAATCGCTATTGTCCTTCTGATTACTCTTCTCTATTCCTGCTCATTAGTAAGTTTTCTGTTCCTAATTCTTATAACCCAGTAACCTCTTGTGTCTTAGTGGCTTTACTGCCTTGCTTGGGATGAAACAATTTTTTATATATATATATATATATATATGATGGCATACTAGGCTCATTAGATGTTGATAGTCTTTTTACTAATGTTCCTTTCAAAGAAACTATAGATATATAAAATGTATAGAAGAATTTTTCATTCCCACCTCCTAATTTTACACCAACAAATATATGCAAACTTCTATGGAGTTTGCATGAAGCAAGTATCTTTTTATGATCATTCTTTCCACACAGATTGATGGTATGGCTATGGGTTTGCCTCTTGATTCCAAATTCTATATGACTTATTGAAAACAAATTCTTTAATAATTTCATCAAGCCTATAACATTACATTAAATTGTTAAAACATTATCATAATCAGACTTTCTGATATAAATTGACAACAAAAATCAATGATTCCTGTCTGAATTTCTGGAATGAGGAGTTATCATTATTTACACTATTTATATTTGGATGATTGTCCCCAAAACAATAACAACAAAGATGAGAATGATAGTCCAAATACAAATAGTGTAAATAATAATCAATGATTATATAATTTATTTAAAAAAAAAAAAAAATCAAACTTTTGACAAAATCAGTATTTTCAAGAAATGGTTAAATTAATGAAAAAGCATTGAATACAATTTCAAAAATTGAAAATGTAAAGCAATTTAAGATATAAAATTAACCTTCCTACTACTGCTGTTTCTACCAACTTGGTTTGGCATCATCAAATTCTACTATCTGATGATACCAAACTGGTAGAAACCGCAGTAGCAGGATAATTTTTTCATATAGACAAGAAATAATTATTGCTTTACTATCAGTATTGAGCCCTCTTTTGAATTAATGCTGTGAACATTAGAATTTATATATTATTTTCATTCTCACTGCATCGTATATATATATATATATATATATATATATATATATATATAAGAAAGAAAGATTTATAGTTTTTAAAAAGAAACAGTGCTCAATACAAACAGTAGAGCATATTATAATTATTTTCTTTTTTAAAAATATGATTCCATTGCAACACAGAAATTTCAAAACTGAAACTAAAACTGTAAATTTAATTATAAAAATGAACTTTAAAATCCAGGTTTATAATTAAATTTATAATTTTAGTTTCAGTTTTGAAACATAGAAATTTTTGTGTCACGATGGAATTATATTTTTAAAAAGCAAATAATAATAATAATAAATAAATAAATATATATATATATATATATATATATATATATATATATATATATATATATATATATATATATAAATGAACACTGCATAATTATAAGTTTTGATTCCAAATGCAATCTTTATATCTTGGTCTGAAGATCATATAAAGCTTACAGCCATCATGCAGTGACTGATCTCCAAAAACACCAGAAAAGATACTTTTAAACTGAAATGTATTAAAAATAAGTTAAATAAAATGGGAATTTTGAATATATCATATAGAGGAGAGTGGCATGAATAGCAGAACTGAAAACGATAAGTTGGCTATGATATTTAAATAAGATTGACAATTGGAAAAATGTAACACACTTAATGGTATCAGCTACTGCCAGTTGTAATATGAGGGTAATGAACATGAAGATCAACAAACATTTTTTGTCTGTTAAATAAAAATAGAAATTTTTTAATATCATGTCCTTCTGGGACATAGAAAATTATGGCGCTCTAAAGCCTCCCCCTCTTTAACATCTGTAAATTGTGAATTACGATGACTGTTCAGAGATAAAGTAGTGGATTGGTTTCCGGTTGCTTTCTCCACAGATTTAAATTCAGACTGGTTGCTTCTACTAAGGCCAGAGAGCCTAATCAATAAGGCTTCAACACAATTCAATCCTATACATAAGACAGATGTTTTTTTTATAAATTCACTTGTTCTATTTGGAGGTTGTATCTCTGAAAATAATAAAACATCTTATATAAGACATACAACTACAACCCTATCTCATAGAATCACTTGTCATATTTCAACCAAAACACAATATGGCAATAAATGATAGACAAAAAAAAATTTAAAACAGACTTTAAAAAAAGATTACAAGTTTTAGAAGCTAATTATATTAAGTTTAAACAACCAATAATTAACAAAATCAATTATAATTTAGGAACATGCAATTTAATATGTATTTAAATTATCAAACATGTAACATCACAAACATCTAAATTAAAAACAAATGTTCATGTGATATCAAATACATTCAAAAATTAAAAATAACTAATACATCATATTTAAAGCACAGCTACTAACTCCTCACAGGACTTGAATAATTCTTGACAATGATTGAAATTCAGTTAAAACCTCAAAATACTTTAATAAACAGACTTGAACTGTGGACAGTTCCTTCATAATTTCAATCCTAATATACAGAATTAAATCTTTCAGTTAGAAAAGAATATTTTAAAATATAACAGACCTAATTTGTTTATTGTGTTTAACAAACTTTAAAATAACATCTTATAACTAATAGAATATTGTAATAAGCATAGAATGTAGTATATTTTTCAGTTATTCATTTTATTTATACACTACATGGGTGAAATGTTAGATATTATTTTATAGACATTACTAGATATATCTATACATATGTACATGTATGTATAAAAATTCACATATAGCTAAAAATGTAAGTGCTACACTTACAGATATATTTACAGATAGAAAGAGAAAATAACTTAGAAAATTCTTGAGAGTGCTACTATCGAATCTTAGCAAAATATAAATCTGCACCCCAAATATTTTCAAATATCTCCTTTCCTAAAAGAAATACTCATTTTCCAATCCAACATACATGACTATAAAAATCTTTAAGAATTAAAAGAAAACAGTTAAATTCTAAATCTTGTATTGTTTAAAATATAAAATACATACAAGGTAACCGAAAAAGTTCTGTCCGCTTTTAAAGGAAAAAAAGAAAACGCTTCACAGTATGTGTAACTTATATTTAGTCTTTGAAGTAATCCCCATCGGCATCCAGCACCTTCTGCCTTCTGTTCAATGCCCTTGTGGTAGAACTCGGGGGGTTTTGACTCAAAGAAGTCCATCAGGGCTTTGCGCAAGTCTGCTTCATTGGTGAAGGTTTTCCCACGAAGATTATCCAAAGAGTGGAAGAGGTGGTAATCGGATGGCGCAAGGTCAGGTGAATAAGGTGGATGGCACAAAGTCTCCCACCCAAGTTGCTGTATGGTATCCCTGACCACTCACGTTGTCATGGAGGAAAAGCACACCTTTGCGATTCACCAGTGCTGGTTCCTTCTGGCGCAATGCCTGTTGCACACGTTTCAATTGCTGCGAGTATATGTCTCCAGTGACAGTTTGGCCTGTTGGTAGCAGTTCATAATGAACCACTTGATGACCTGTCCACCAGACACAAAGCATAATCTTGCATGGGTGCATAGGCGGTCTTGCGGTGTGAGGGACAGCATCCTGAGGATACAACCAATGTCTGGAATGCTTGGGAGTTTCGTACAGAACTCACTTTTCATCACTGGTAAGCACTCGATTGAATTAGGATGCGGTACGGTGGCGAGAAAACAGCGATATGCAGGCTGCCACTCGTTGTCCCTTGTGGACCTCCAACAGCATTTGCGGAACCCACTTGCTCAGTTTGTACGTCTTACCTAGGCGGTGCAGGTGAAGTCTAACTGTTTCATCAGAAACGTTGAACTGTCTTGCATTAGACTACTGTCCTCTTCAGGACTCCGTCATTCAAGACCTGTGGTCATCCACTGCGAGGCTCATCATGGAGAGACAAATCTCCCGACTTGAATTTTTGAAACCAACGCCTTGCAGTACGTTCATCCACAGCACTATCCCCAAACCCTTGACATATGCGGCGACTTGATGCAGCTGCTGATAAGCCAACTTTGACGTCGTAAAGCAAACAGCCCCGAACGAGACACTTCCATCCTTCTCAAAGCTGTCTGGCTTATAATTGATGGCCGGGCACGGTGTGCATGTTTTTTATAACGTCTGATGTTCCTACTTCCGGCTGTCCGAATTTGAAAACAATTGCTACACGCATTTCGTATATATTTCAACTTCATTCAATGACTAATCAAAAAACGGACAGAACTTTTTTGATCACCTTGTAAAATAATCTCAAACTAAAACAATTTAAATAATAAAAAAAAAATAACATTTACTCATTTTCATGTAT
>OZ038506.1:93663473-93678473 GCA_964036315.1 Acanthosepion esculentum | reverse complement strand
ATTATTTTTATATTAAAGTTGTTAAATATTCTAAAATTAGTGAAAATAATGTATATTTTAGTCAATGGTGTTATTAAGTAGATATATCTTTACAGATTATAAATTGTAAAACTGGTTACAATCAGCAGACTCCCACTATATAAAAAAGACTAATTTCACATGGCTTTTGTGTCCATAAAATGGCTGTAATTCAAATGTACAGAAGATCAGCAAGAATACAATAAAACTTTGCATTATTTGAGTTAAGCTTTGTTCCTCGCTATTATGACCTTTATTTTTTGCAAATTGTTTGTGCAAAATATGTGGAGAAATTAATTTGATTTTTCAATTTCAACTGAGAAGGGTACCTACAAGTATTAGTATCATCTTATGAAATTTATATGATCTTATTTTTATATTATCTCACTTATGACATTTTTCCATAAATGAAAAATCAAAATTAATAATAAAATGAATGGAAATAAAAATAATACCATAAAATGTAATAAATGTACATAAAATTATAGTACATATGTACACTTCTGATAAAATTTCATAAGAAAGGTGCCTATAAATTAATTAGATACCTTTCTTATGAAATTTTATCTCACTCTCAACAGTCTTATTTTATTTTTTTTTATAATATATTTTCCATAAAGCATTGTAAAAGTTAAGGTGAAATCTAAGTACATAAAAAAAAAAATTAGAGCACTGAAAGTTTTCCTTAAAAATAATGAAATAAATAAGTTCATTCACTTAGGACTAAATAATTATGTCACTTCTGTCCTTCTGTATGATAACTTTCCCTCATGTAAGATGTCAATACATGATGAAATCATCACTTGTCACCATTGTTAAGACCTGCTTTCTGTTTATTTTAAGCTACATTTTTTGGCACAGAAAATAAGTAATGTTTGTTTCAAAATATATTAAATAAACTTTATTGAAAAAAATGGTTGACATGATCAATTTCCTATCAATTTTGCCAACTCAAAAGATTTTTAACGAAAATTTCAGATATGCTAGGAATGATTAAAAAATGTAAAAAAATAATCAAAAAATACTTTGATCTTTTCTCTTAATAATAACAAACATTTAGATGATCAAAAATTATTTTCATCAAGTTTAAGTCTTTTTTACATCTTTTTTAGAAAATGTTTTAGAGTTACCTACAGTTACATTAAGTGCACATCCCATGCATGTTTACATATATATATGATATACTTCTGTTCTGATGTGATTCAGTTATAATTATTTAACTTTCTTATACACACAGAAATATGTGGTATAACTATTTTGTGCCACAATAAAAATGGCACACACATTTCTTTGTATTATATCATTTCGGGGGGAAAATATTGACCAATTTTAGAATAAATCTTTTAATTATGATTATTATAATAGTTATACACAAATATATTACTCATTGCTAATGATTAAAGTATCCATTTTGTTAATTTTATATCAATCTCTTTCAGAATTTAACTTTAAAAATTATACACACTTCATGTGGAACATGAAAAAAGATGTACATACATTTTTTGGCATGAGTTAAAGCCTGGCCATAATGCTTCTCAAAATGCTACCAAAATTAACAGAGAAATGACCCCCCCTTGTGATTGGACAGTATGTTGCTGTACAGTTTTTTAAGCCAAAAGATATTCTATTGCAAAGACAATGCAGAGACAGAATTCAAAGATTTTGGGTCATCCAAACCTTTAGATGTATAGATGTTCAGGGTTCTTATTTTAAGTGACTTAAACACTATAAACATTAATTCAGGAATAAAAGTTGATTCTAAAATCAGACGATATTTTCAGAACAAACAAATAGTATTGTGGGGAGATTTGCTAAATTAAAAGTTCAATCTAATTAAATATAAGTAATGCATTTATTCTCAAACTATTTTTAAGTTGAGTAAGTTACACATTTACAAAGACTTCAAAACTATGTATATAAAGATGTAAGTACCTGCTTGATTTACAAGTAACTGGTGTCTTTTTACTTAAAAAACCAGAAACATAATCAGAAATTCTGAATGCAGAATTTCAAGGCAGGTCCACCTCACATGGGAGATTTGTGCAACATGATCTCTCTATTCTTATTTCCCCTCATTTGGCTCTGTGCTGTACTAAGCTAAACTTAATAAATAATAATATCAATGTTTTACTATGCATTTCTTAAACAGAATAGTTGAGCCTTACCTCATAATAGCTTCTTGTAGCTTAATTGGTAAGACACACACTTGACTTTTGGTATCTCTGATGAAAAGTCAGGATACAGGTTGAATTCCTGTTAGAAGTCATATTTTCTCCAGTGGGATCTATTTATCTCTAGGCTGGCTGACATTAATTTCACTGTTTAAAAAACCCAAAAAAAAACCCAGGGATGTTTACTTAAAAACATGCACCCAGTAAATCTAGTGTTTGTAGTAATAGAACTATAATACTATAAAGTTTATTTGATATAGAGTGATAGTTAACAAGCCAGTCTCATAGAATATTGCCTGTGTAGTGAGCTTGATCCTTACTGAATATTACACTATTGAAGTCATGTACTAAAGAAAACTTTAAATAGGTTTACTTATTGGGTGAGAGAGTGATTGATTTTCAAGACCAAATGTAAGCATGAATTTCAATCACTGATTTTTAAACTAAAAGGCCTCCCCTTCTTAGAAGACTGGTGCAACACAATCTTCCTTCTCCAAATTTAGCCACGTGCCAAAGTAAACTTTGTAATTATCTATGTACAAGTAGATGCTGAACAGTTTTTGGCTTAAGACAAATACCAAAATCTGACTAAACATTAGGGGCAGATTCTTTTGGCTTTTCCATTTTCAGTTTTGTTCACTACTAACACAATTGCACTTCTAGCTTTTTCTCTGATAAACCCTTTAAATAAATGAATCCAGAAGAAAAACAAAGCACAAGTTATTAAAAAAGGGCAATAAACAAAGAATAATTCAGAATGAAGAAAAATGATATGAAAACTGACTAAAAAATAGAATGGAAGAGAAAAAGAAAACAGCAAGAAAAAGAAAAATATGAAGCCAGAAATAAAAAGGAGAGGAACAGAAAAATGGCGATGTTGGAAAGGAATAAATAAAGAAAACTTGCAAAGTACAGAAATATACTGAAAGGATAACATGTCTGATTGAATACAAATAAAATAGTAAATCTAAAAAGTAAAAAACTAAAATACAGAGAAATATGAACCAAAAAAAAAATCTTCAACAACAAAACTTAGGGAAAGAAAGGGAAAAATAGAAAAGGCAAAAGGCTTCTTATACAACTGGCAGTTGGTGACAGGATTTGGGGGTTGGGTAGAGGAAGCTTAGGATTGATGAAACTGAATCAACACAAAAACTGAAAACATCATCAGATTAAATTGAAAGCAAAAAGGAGAAAATTGCTTTTAAAATAGGAGAGAGAAAAAAGGGTCCATTGAATCAGGTATAACCTATAAATTAAAACATTTAAACCCATCATGGGTTCAGATCACATGACCAGAGATACAACCATTAAACCATCACGATATGAATTTATTACTATTACAGTGCTTAAAATATTAAACTCATAACTGTTTGATAGATTTCATAAGTCAAATACTGATTTGTGGTCATTTGTGGTGTCAGCAGATGTTGATTAGTTACCAAATCACTGGCCAAGAGAATCTGAGTCTTAGAGTTTAGCACCCAGTGCAAAGTAAGTGTGGCTCATTTAGAAAAGAAAGGTAAAACTAAATTGAAATTGAAGCAAATTTTTGCTCTGTGCAGTTTGTTGGATATCAGTGCAGAAAGTGGAATCAGCAAGATGAATTAAAATTCTGGCCTAATCTGTTGGATTCACTTTCTCATGGATGCTCTTGGGAAACATGAATCTATCACTTTATCCCCACACATCAGTTATGGGTAGGCTGGGCTTTCTTGCCTTGGGTGGAAACCAGGCTACAACAAGGAAAACTCTGAATTTGAAATTAGTGAAGGAAATGGGAAACAACTTCTATATCTTTTCCCAACAATACAGGGTAATTCACAAATAATAAAGAAAAGGAATCTGTGGAGAGCCATGATTGCCTACATTCAAATGACATGACATGTTTTTTTAATAATTACAAACCAGATCTAAAAAATCACTTTATCTGGGGATATTTTCTATAATTTAGCTATTCTTGATTTTTAAAACTCTAAAACTTTCTATGAATGGCTTCTAATTTGAAAGATTTGCCAAAGTGAATTAAAGACAGATTCATTAGAATTAAATTTTATTCAAGTAGAATGAAAAACATTGCTGTCTTGTTATCCTATGGCAGGAATTCTCTTGTCTTTTTACTTCAAGAATATGTTAATACTTTCTGGAACCGATATTAACCTTTCTAATTTCAAAACTAACCTTCACTAGGTGGTTAGTAAAGACTGACCTGTCTAGAAACAATGCTGTAACACAGTGGTTCCCAAATGGTGTAGCACACCTCGTAAGCACGACAAAATAGGATAGCAAGTGAGGCAGAATGATTGAAAGACAATCAAAGATTTAGAAACAGTTTCAAAAAATTCCTATGCCAAAAATAAATATGATTTCAAAATTTAAAATATTATTAGGGATTACTTGAAATTGCATGCATGAGTCCCAGTATAAATAATTATTGACCAATTGTATCACTGTGATATTTTTGCATTATATCAAGTATTAAAAATATAGTAACTAGGGTCTGCAAATTGGAGGAGAGTTATCAATAATAATATTCTGACTTCCAATGCATGGTTATCTCCCTTTAACACTCTCTCTGGTTTTTATTTTTAAATGTAATTTTTATGGCATAAAATTTGGTTAGGCATGAGCAAAATGTGGCTCAGAGAAAAAAAAGTTAGGGAAATCCTTCTTGAACTTTTTGTGACTTAAGTTTTTTTTTTTTTTAATATTTCAGTTGTAGACAAAGGTCAACTTTTAAAAGTTTGTTTGAAATAAATTTAATTTTTTTACCTGTTTTAAAATAATCTTTCCTTTCTTTTGCATATTTATTCTTAACAATCACTTTAAAAGATTGTTATTTGAGAGAAAGAGATGAGAGATAAAAGTAAAATTTTTAAAATTTCATATAACTAATATTCTTTTGGAAACCAATCAAGATTAGTAAGTGACCATAACAAATGAAATCAAGTATAGCACCTGGGTAGGAATTTTGGTAGACTTTTGGCAAAAAAGTGTTGTACTAAATTTCTTTTTGGAAATGTAGCAAAGAGATTTCAAGAAGAAGCCAAGCCAAAATTAAAAAAAAAACACCTGGAAGATGTTCTATAATGTAACTCTCAAAGAACAGTAAGGGAACGAGAGATGAAAGAAAATTAAGCAACAGGTAAAAATAGCATGGTTGATTAAAGCCAAAAAAAAAAAAAATCAACAAAAACAAAAAACAAAATAAGTGTTAGAGCTATTGGCAAGTGAGGATGAAGGTAGGTAGCATTCCTCCAGGGTTGGATGTGGAGAGGTGTAACTTAATCCAGCCAATTCCCCAATATCAAGCAAAGAAGGTGATCACTGGCAGGTGAAAACAAAAGAAAAAGCTTGAGGCATTCTTATACCTCTCCTTTCTTTTAAGAAAGAAACACCTGCAATCTCTTGTCCAAAAATAGCACTTCAAGGTCAAGGTGAAGATCAAGGTCAGGACATAATGGGTAGACAGCATTTAACCTCAAGAAACAATGTAAATATACAATCATGTGTGTATAATACATATCGTGATGCATATCCTCTTTTACTTTCAAGCACACTGAAGCATATTATGTTTGTATGCACACATATGCACACATATAAACTCATTCACATGCACATACATATGTATAATTTTGTAACTATACAAATTCTAATACGTACACACACATGCACACACATTGTACATATGTACACACACATGCACACACACTGATGGCAAAAATCTATTCATTCATGGTACTGGTTTCAGATTTTCCCTTACAGGAAGAGGGGGTTATTTTTAGGCTGTTGAAAATTGACCACACCCCCACATAAGCTGCATCTCTCTCACATACAACAGGCATTATTACTTTTTTTATATGCTAAATTAAAATTAAAGATATTTTCAAAATTTTTATTACTTCTGGTTGACTTTTGCTAACATACACCTACTGTTTTTTCTCTAGAGAAGAACCAAAGTTCAGGGTGCAACCAGTATTCATTGAATAATTATGAATATCTCTCTCTCTCACACACATACATACATACATACATACACACACGCACGTACTCGATACTTGCTTAAAAGTAACCTCAGTCAACTGTCAGTCAAAACTCAAATGTCACTAACGTGTCAGGACATTCATTTGTTTGTATATGTTTGTATATGCTATATAGCATTCCTACTTGCAGTGAGTATGGAAAAAATCTATGCCTCAGTTGGTAGACTAAAACGTCATATAAAAGTTCACCAAAATAACACCTACCGCTAAAAATCCTATAGCAAGAGAAGACGGCCACAATTAGCATGTGTTTATTGTACTGGGCATCAGAAATGCCTGTGCCACCCATGCAAATAACTTTGTTATACTTAAGCTGAACACAAGACAGTTACTCAGTTTGCTTGTGGACTTTCTGGTATGATTCATGTTTGTGTGAAGTTCATGTTCCGATTTCACAAGAGTTGGATGTTTTGTTGCATTTATATATTCAAATGTGAGGGTTCAAGGCTCATGTTTACAATGGTTTGTGCAAACTTTTAAAAACAAGTTCCCAACATTGCCACATCTCCACAAGAGAATGAATTCTTAGGACTAAAAAGTCACAGATGTGTTGCCATATCTGAGGATTAATGAAGTGATGGTGTTACTTGAAATTGAGTTGCAGCCATCACACACACACACACACACACACACGCATATGCGTATGTGTGTGTGTGTGTGTGTGTGTGTGTGTGTGTTTATATATAGGATGTCTTCTGATGGTCATACTCAGTAACAAGTTGGTAACAATAATATAGACAAAGGAACATAGCTGAGTGGTTACAACATTGGCATTCTGATCACGAGATTTGGGTTCAAATCTTATTCTGTTGGATTTATCAAGGAGGCAACTTCTTGACAACATCAGCCTGGGGAGATAATTCCAGTGTGTGGAACTGTTGAGAAGTGCCTGTAAACCATACCGCAGGTTGACTTTCTAGTGAAATTATCTTTTTGGATGCTGTCGATATGCATGCTAGCACAATGTTACAAGTCATCATAGGTAAGGATTTGAGTGTACAAGGCTTGTTCAACTAATCATGTCAGATTAGGTGTTCTCTCCCAGAAAACTGTAATTAAGATTTGCTCAGAATAGTTGCAGTATAAACCAGAGGTTGGCTTTGCTTGTATTGAAAATCAAAAATGCCTGAGCAAGCATTTGTAACTGGGATTAGCTAGTCCATCTGTTAAGATGGACTAGGAAACAATCAGCCATCAATTACCATTAATATCTATCTGAGGTAGTTTTGAAAAGTTTTCAGCACACAACCCATTTCCCAAACTCTGACCAAATAACTAAACATAAGATTTTTGTAAACCAATAACTTTTCAGCATTATATAAACACATATATATGTATGAAAATTTAAAATCTTGAACAGATCCTAAATTATAAAATTATTTAGTGAAGTTTTATTTGTAAACTTATTTGACACTTTCACTGTTGCATTGTTGCTTGGTTGTACTGGCCCATTTTTGGGAAAATAAGAAATTGTTATTTATTGGAAATAAAAAGCTAAAAAAACACTGATAGCGATTTCCTATGGGTGTTGCCATTTTGGCTTTGATTGCATACTCTGCAGTACTAAACTAAATGATACCTCCAAACATATAATATAATAAAAATATGTAACATCTGGTATTATGCTGGAACAGACCTTGCATTCAAATTTCACACCAGACCATCAAAAGAAGCTAAAAAAAGACTATTCTTCATCAGATTCCATAGAATGGTGTCTAAAATCTCAAGAGATAAGAAAAACCTCGTCACTTGAACACTTCTAATGACAATAACAAAAGTGTGGAGTACATGTAACTAAAAGAGAAATATGATATAAACAAAATGTTGACTTTCTGCATTACCTTAAACAAAAGGTTTGGAAGGAAACTTGCATCAATACTAGAAAGAACAATAACATTTAATGGACTTGAAAAGCCTAATTTTCTGAAAAACTGTTTCAAGAGAAAGATTTCATAAATTTCAACCAACAGTAATGCTAACAGTTCAGTCCACAAATGCCGAATGTTTCCTTATAAGGGAATGGCTAATCTCATCATCACGTTAACATGTCGTAATTGCAATACAGGCCAACTGAAACACATTATTCACGCCTGATAAAACAAAGACACTCTTATTTAACATGCCTTTAAAAAAATATAAGACTTATTAAAAGTCATTAATTTTAAGGCACTTACAATAGATATCTCTTATTCAAAAGTTTTTTTAATGCATAAGCAATCACAACTATCCAGTTTCCTTTTCGTTATTATTTGTGAATTGCCATGCATTCTTGAAAAAGATAGAGTGGTTTCCTGTTGCCTTCTCCATTGTTTGGTTACCAAATCAGTCTACCCTACTATTTAACTCCTATCTGGTGGTAGAAGAGACAGATTTGTCTTTCTCAAGAGCATTAGAGTGAAAGTGAATGCAATAGATAAGGCTAGAATTTGAACACTGTTCACAGACTTGCCAATTCTACTTTATGAAGCAATATCTGTTACTCTAGAGACATATTCAGAACTTTTTATTTCTACAATCTTATTTCCAAAATTTTAAAATTATGAATTAAAACTTGTCTAATGAAAACCTCATAAAAATAAAAAATTAAAAAAAATCCAAATTTTCAATCCAAATTCCAAAAAATCCAAATTCAAATGGTAAAACTAGAGGATAGATAATACTTACTATTGATTAATTTTAAGCTATTGACATGGTGCTCACTGTGAGATGTAAACTATATAGAATATACTTTGTAGCGTCAATGGCAAAGTTTTATTCTAAAGATCTAAACTTTTATTCTGGATAACAAACCATGAGATTAGATTTTGTTAAATCAGTAAAAAGAAAACAAATTAGACTGAGGCAAAGAGCCATTCCCACTTGCAATCAATCAGTCTAACTGCACACATTAAAATCACAATAGAAATCTCTCTCTTATATATATATATATATATATATATATATATATATATATATATATATATATATATATATATATATATATATATGTAAAAATAAATAAATAGAGAGTGAGAGATATGCATACAAAATATTTTCTGCTGTAGTCATAAGGCTGAATTACAGAAAATACAAAAAGACCCTAACCCTGTCATGAGACTTGTTTTTATTGATTATTATAAAAATTACTAGAGAATCATAATCCATGGTTCTTAATAAAAGTGTTGTCTATTTATCTCTCTCCTCGAATCACTTACTCTCTTTTTGTCTGCTTCATTTAAATAACAAGCGATATCCATTGAATGAGCACCATAACAGATGATAGTTAAATGTGTTATCCTCCAGTAATTTACTGGTTGATGGGTTTTGTTAGGCATAAACTGTCTTATATATGTGCACATACACTATAGGCTGAAAGTTTGAGGCCAACCTCTGGATTCCAAAAATTGCCCTTTTCACAACTAATTTACTAGCTCACAGTGAGCCATAGGAAATTTCTCTTTTTGAAAACTTCATTATATATTCAATAATAATAATAATAATAATAATAAAATTAACCCATTACTGCATGAAGATTGCTTACAATTTTGCCTCTTTTTGCCTAATCTAACTTGCTGGCAGATTTTAAATTTTAGGCAATATTTATTGGTCCTGACGTGGCATCTCAACTTCAGTCACTTTCCTTGTGACTTTTTCTATAAATACTTTCTTGGTAATTGTTCAGATGAACTTTCCTCTATGGTACCTAGACTTTATCAACTTAAGTGCAGTACTAGATTAGTGGCAAGGTCTCATCATTTTACAATTGAAATGGCTGCTAGATGTAACAATAAGTGTTCTATACCAACAGCTTCTTTTTCCACACTTGCACTCATGGCGCTCTCTTCTAGCTTCCCAGTAAACTTTGATCTTCAAAAATTTAAATGTAATGTCAATTGTTATCTTCTGTCTCCTTAACTCCTATTCTTTCATTGTTCTTACTCCTTAATGATGTTTTTCCTTTTCTTATGTTTTTTCACACTCAAGAAACACCTGCATCTTTGTGACATTGCATTGCTTGGTGTGAAATAATTAAAAAACAAAAACAAAACACTTTTTCTAAAACAGTGGACATCATGCATTAATGGGCTAAATAGTTTTAACCTCCTAGCTTAGTAGGAGTTAATTAAATAAAAAATATAAAACTTATTCATTATTAAATCCAGAGGGTGGACCCAAAAGTTTGATCTATAGTGTGCACACATATATATATATATATATATATATATATATATATATGGGACAAGCAAAGTGGAAAAATTAATTTACCTAACATTATTATGATATATATATATATATATATATATATATATATATATATATATATATATATATAACTGGTTTTTAGATGTGAGAAGAAGAAAAGTCTTTGAGCATGAAAACCTTGGATGTGAATTGTTTGAGGTGGTCCATGGGTCGCCACTCCATCACAAACACACAGGCTTCAGCTGACACCTTCTGCTATGGTAAACTAGGGCTTGACAGGTAAATTCATGATGACAGCTTGCTGACCTGTTCTTGTACAAAGCACATTGCCTTGACTGCCTGCCTGAGTGTCAGATCATGTTTAGTCTGGTCCCTTCCCTGAATCCTTACTGCCAGGGTTGACCCCTGTCATGGTTGACCCTACCAGAAGACGGAACTCCCAACAGCATTTCATTCAGGTTCCTTGTGAAGTGCAAATAAAAACGTGTTTTAGAAGCTCAAAAAAATTAACAGTTTTTTAATTATATAAAATGTGATGTAAAGGAAAACACTAGAAAGCAAGACAAATTATGAAATAGGAGATAAATAAACACAAATATCGAAAAGTTTGTTAATTTTTAGAAAAAGATAGCAGAAGCAAAAAAATGAAAATATATATTGGGATATGAAGATGTTAAATATTGATAACCACTTTGTACAAAAAAATGTGTTAAAATGTAATAAAAATTCCCCAAAAATGTTAAATGTTGTTTTCATTGGTTGAAATGAGTTTAATGCATTAGTATGATCTGAAAAAAAGAAAGCTGTTCTTTTAAATAACTGTTAACAAAAAAAAAAAAATCAACTAAAATGCTTAATTTTATTGTGCTGTTCAAGCAGCAGAACTCTGGCATACTGGATATGTCACTTGTATGCCAGAATGGATGTTCGAATCAGGATAGGAGTCACTTGTCAATTTTATATATTTGCTTACAGACAGACAAACAGACATTATATAAACATTTCATTATTACTATTCTTATATAATGAAAAATTCTCTTGATTATACACAGAAAAATTCTGGTATCTGGCTAATTAAAGGAAAAGAAGGCATCTGCAACATTTCCCAGAAAAAATACAATAAAGATTTTTTCAGTTTTGATAAAATTTAGGCCACTTTTTTTGCCTGTTTAAAAAGCCAATAAGAAATAAAGAAGATTAAAGTCATTCAGTGGAGGAGATAATGGGAAACCACTTTACTATCTTTTCCAAGAAGTCATGGCAATTCACAGATAACAAAAAAAGGAGGAATTTGTGGAGAGTCATGATCATCTATGTAACAGAGAGAGTTTGGGAACCACACACAAACACACACATATATATATTTTCTTTTTTATTGAAATTGGAGTAGATTTGAACAGCGAAATTAGATCAGAACAATTTTGTTTACTGATGGGAATCTGATCTAGCCCATTTGGAATTGTGTCATTAGGAAGACAATGAAAGATGATCGAGATAATTTTTTATCGGTTAAAATTTGAAATAGAGCTTACTAAGGCTATGAGGAAATTTGAAATTCACATGATTTTGGGTTGAAGGCAGCACTCTTGATAATCGTGTGCGGCCCAAGGGTCAATTTATGATCAGCCAGGTTTATCTATATAAATGTGCACAGAAATCTGTTGACAGTGGTTGGCTCGTCTGCCATTGAGTGCAGTCAAGCTGGGTGGAGAGAGGTCGAAGATTGAAAGTGACGTCAGAGATTGGAACCAAACGCCCGCTAACATATTTTGTTGATATAAGTACGAAGAAGCGAATTACTCCTCCAACTGCTAAGACTGCTACTGCTACTATTATTACTACCACTGGAAACGAAAACGTTGAACAAGCTACAATAATCAAAAGGTTGTTTTTGGGTTCGTCTGTCGTTGAGTGCAGTTGAGCTGGGTGGAGAGATTTCAGAGCCTGGAAGTGATGTCAGGGATTGGAACAAAACCCCTGCTAACATGTACTGTTAATATAAGTACTGATGCTTCTGCTATCACAAAGATTACTACTACTGTTACTACCGCCAAGGAAGAACGCAGCTGTAAACTTTAAGCTGCGCACAGAAATCTTTATCTCTCCATCACAAAAGTTGTATATCGTTCTGAGACGATTTCACAACAAGCTAATCACAACCGACTCTCTCTCTGTCTAGAATCCAGTGTATGAGTTTTTGCATCAATTATTTTCTTTTCTGTAACCCGTTTATTCTCTATACTATTCTTTTCTGCTATATAAAAGACATTAACAATTCAACCATTGAATAGTTGTTTGTCCGGCTTTCTGCAGATATTAATTCATTTTTTGGTGCATTCTAAATTTCTTAGCGCAGACTCCCCAGCCGTGTCTACATCTCCAGTCGACCGTGAATGGATGAACATCACTTCTGCTTTCTGGATCAAACCAAACACAACGTGGGCAGGAAGCAGGATTAAACCAGTGGACCGGTCGAATGATCTACTGATGCTCAGGGGACCTACGGTCACTACCTTTAGTTCAGTTAAGACCAAGTAGAACACCTCAACCCAGAGAGTAAGATATCGGAGGTTGAGGGCATGGGGTGAAAGTGTTAGACCTAGAACATGACATTAAAAAAATTCTTTAAAAAAAAAAAAAATATTTTAAAATATTTTATATCAATACAACCAAAACACAGAAGTAATTAATTTGAAATTTAATTTTGAGAAAAACAAACATCCTTTCATTTAATGTGACAAAATTTCTTATTTGAAATATATAATTTTTTCATTTCTTCAGTATCATATCCAGAATTTTAAATTATATATTTAAGTATAGAGAACATACATTCTGTGTATAGAAAATTTTAGTTTTGACTTCAGGGTCTATTTATATCACTAGTACATAGTATATAGGAATTAAGAAAATGGCTTAAATAGAATATATATATATATATATATATATATATATATATATATATATATATATATATATATATGTATGTATATATATATATATATAGGATAATGTGTCAACACATACACAACAAATGTAATATTGTATTGTCCATACAGGTGTCTAATCTGATGCTAAAAGCAGTCAGTAACATTTGGAAACTTTGTTCACTGTGCTTGCCAGAATGCCCCTAAATGTAAGGTGTGAGAGTAAAAAGAGCTCCCAAGAAAAGGGTACCCAACATGGCAATGCACCTAAGTGTGTGCCACATATTCATCTCCTCAGTGTCACCTTGTGCCAAAATTTGTTGCAAGACAGAGCCAAGAATAATCAGAGTAACTGGCCAACCCTACAGATTCAAAAACGAACAGGCTGGAGGTCAAAATTGGCAACAAGGGAAACCAATAAAACAAAGTTTGCCAAAAATGATTAAAACAAACTCTATCACGTTCAAAAGGCTGTGGCCATGACCAATCAGAGATTCTATTTTGATTTTAGCTAATATAAAGATTCTTTTTTTTCCCCCTTTTCATAACAGAAAATCTAAGGAGCAGGGTGATGTCCATTATCTGATTTAGGACATGTGGTTATTGTGGATGTAAATAAGTGCTGTTGATATGGCACAAATATTTTAATAAATGTCAATATTCTTCTTTCTATATTTGAAACAGATGTCATATTTATTTATTTTTTTTTTTTTTAAGCGTATCACCCCAAGCAAGACTGGAGGCCACTATCACGCAGGGGGTTATAGAAGGGTTGGAGGAAGAGCAGATAGGAGTGGTAAAGGAGAGGATGTGGAGAAAGAGAAAGACAGTGGGTCGATCAAGGCAAGGGGGTTACAGAAGATTTGGAGTGAGAGCAGATAGGAATGAAAGATGAAAGGATGTGGAGAAGGGAAGTGGATAGATCAAGGCAACTGGAGATGTCGATTGATGCTACACTTAAACTGTTGGAGATTGTATTTGTCAGAGAAACAGTAATAGGGAAGGGAGTTCCATAGGCGAGATGTGCGAGACATCCTGAATTGAATTTCACAACACTTTTTTTTATATTCCTATGCAAGGATCATGCTGGATTAAATAAGAGATTTCTCATTTTAATATTCATTCAAACTGATGATGACCTATTCATATGTAGATTGCTTTTTATACAACTAAAAAGCAATGTTTTGGAGGTATGAGTTATCGAAAGTGCTATCAATGATTCCATTAGGATAGAAGAAACTTATTTAATGACAAATGAAACCTAAGAACAAATTTCCAACTAGATTTGAATACAATCTATCCAAACAGTATTAAACCACAGACAAGTTTATGTTGCTTTTAGCACAGTGTTGAGCAGAGAAAAATGTCAAGGTGAAAGCATTTTATTTTTTCAAGGAATATTTACATGCATTAAGTTTTTAAAAAAATAACCGATATTGTTGGATTTTTCAGAAATTTCTTGGTAGATGAGCTAAAAAACAAAACTGAAAAGCATGAGTTGTTTCTCTTTAATATAGTGAATGTTTTCAATGAATGTTTAATTTGATAGCTTTATTATTCAAACATGCTCACCTTGTTCTACTCATGTTTTAACTTTGTTGGGTGCCTGTCATTGTACATAAAGACAAATGATTTTACTTATATTTAGGGCCTTTATTAGCT
>OZ038506.1:93643473-93650973 GCA_964036315.1 Acanthosepion esculentum | reverse complement strand
GATGTTTTGTTCACACCATGTTTAAAGGCAGTGAACCATTTACCTGATGAACATGTGTAAATGGAGAGGTGTTACCCTTAGTAAAGGGAGAAAAACTGCTAAGGGCCACAAGAGATAGGAAGTTGTGGAGAGCCACGTTTGCCTGTGTCCTAAAGGGATGTGATGCATAGATGAATACTAATATAGGGTAAACAGTGTCAGATGATTTTAATGTAGAAAATGGGAAGAATGGTCTTTGTGCCTGATTTGCTGATGATGCACATTGACAATAAGGAGAATATATTTTAGAACTGAAGTTCTACAAGCAAATACACACATTGTTCTTTTACTAAGAATATCATCCCATGACTAATTTGAAAATTGTGGGATGGGAAACACCAGCTGTAGAAAAAAGACAAACAAATGGAGCGGTCTGATAGGTTGATGAAGATCTGCTCAAATCAACACAGAAGGGAGTGGTAAAATTAAAGGAAGGAGGTGGTTTGAAATGACATATCTAACAATAAAGATGAGCTTGGCTGGGCTATTGACAAAAATAACCAGCTAGCTTATCCACTTAAACTACAAATAAATTCAATCATTTCTCTCCACATGAGGCAATTCTACAAAGAAACAAAGTCATCTTGAGAATGGAGTCACTGAAAAAGAATTCATAATTAATTAATACAAGTAATAGATTAAAACTGATAATCTCACTTCCTTGCAGCAGCTGTGTGGCTCTCAACTTTGATTTGGATAAGACTTCTTTATGTACCATGTCTCGTCAGGATGTAGGCAACAATGGCTCACCACAACTTCCTGACCCTTGTAGCTCTCAATAAATTTTCTCTGTTATTTCTCCTAAATCCTGTTCTGCCATCCATTCACTCAAGCCCACCGAGTTATGCATTGTTTTCCTGTCTCTCTTGCCTTCAATCTCTCTTGTGAGTATCAGATTTTCCAAGCCCTCTATCCTCATTATATGCCCTAGAAACCTCAACTGTCTCTTACTGATGTTAAATATGTTTCCTTTTTGTTTTCATTTTCTCTAAAACTTTGTTGTTTGGTCCATGGTGTCCTCAGCATCCTTCTGTAGGACCACATTTCTGTTGCTTGAAATTGATCTTAAAGTAAGAATTCTGCATAAACCCTATTACCTCCTTTCCAAGTGTCCTCTTTATGCAGTGCGTGGTAGAAAAAAAATGGTTTTTCTAAGAACTGCACTCTTTTTAGATCATTATATGTTTGCATTATTGTATATTATTTTAGCAAATTGTATTAAATTCAACCAACAAAGTCAGTTAAAATTTTTATTGTTTTCCTTACACATGGAGATCAAAAGTGTGAATAAATTCTGTTCATGTTTTCATGTTTTTGTTTGAATACTTTTGATAATCTAAGACATTATCAGGAATTAAATGTTGTCAGTCTCTTTTTTTTTTTTTTAAGCGTATCACCCCAAGCAAGGCTGGAGGTCACTATCACAGAAGGGTTGGAGGAAGAGCAGATAGGAGTGGTAAAGGAGAGGATGTGGAGAAAGAGAAAGACAGTGGGTCGATCAAGGCAAGGGGGTTACAGAAGATTTGGAGCGAGAGCAGATAGGAATGAAAGATGAAAGGATGTGGAGAAGGGAAGTGGATAGATCAAGGCAACTGGAGATGTCGATTGACGCTACACTTAAACCGTTGGAGATTGTATTTGTCAGGGAAACAGTAATAGGGAAGGGAGTTCCATAGGCGAGATGTGCGAGACATGAAGCTATTGGAGTAAAAGAGACGTCTACATCTAACAGTTTCAACAGTGAAGGGGTGGGAACGGGATGCCAGCCTCGTAGGACGTTTAAATTCACGAGGCCTAGGGACAAGCAAAAGCAATTCCTCGGAGCAATTACCGTGAAAGTACTTGTAAAAAAGGCAGAGCGAGGCAACATCGCATCTGTGAGAGAGCGACTGCAGACAAGATGACAGATCAGGGCCAATCACATTGCATATCCGTCTCTGGATCTTATCAAGAACCCTGAGGCAAACAGCAGGGGCCCCAGACCATATATGGCAGCAATACTTCATGCAAGGGCAAATGGTCGATTTATAGACTTGGAGTATCGATTCCGGGGAGAAAAATTTCCTGGCTCGGCACAGGGAACCAACTTTTCTTGCGGTGGATGATGCAACTGACTCGATGTATTTGTTCCATCTCAAGTAATCATAGGCAAAAGAGTTGTGTAGCTATATCCTGGCATTTTTAGAATGTTACATTATCAATTAAAATATTAAGTTTATTGTACAAATGACGTTATGTTGGTTTGTTGGTTCATTCATTTTCTACAGCTTATCAACACTCTTTTGGTTTATTGAAAGCCAGAAAATATTTTTAGATTTTTTTTGAGAAAATAACGGTTTACTATTTACATTGTTCGGACTATTAACTGGGATAGGCAGGTACAAAAGGAGGACAACAACACTCAGAAAACAGTCTGCCTGCCTTATGTGAAGGGGTTATCGGAGAGAATACAAAGGATATAATATCAGGACAACCTTCAAAAGCTGGACGACACTTCACAGATACCTCTCCCAAGTAAGACCCCTCCTCATAGAGGAGAACATGACTAAAGACTGCGTGTACACCATCCTGTGCAGCTGTGGAAAGAAATATAAAGGGGAGACAGGCCGCCCCCTTAAGGTAAGTCTTCAAGAACACCAGAAAGCTGTAACATGAGGGGAAGTGGAAAATCAGGTGTAGCTGACCACATATGGAGAGAAAAGGGAGATCACCGCCCTCTGTGGGATCAGGTTGAAATCATAGACAAAGAACATGAAACTGGAAAATTCGTAAACTTAAGGAATCAGCACATATGTTAGGCCACAAAAATCTCCTGAGCTGACCAAGCATAGAAATGAATACAGTAATAAGGAGTGCCAGAGAAAAGCAATAACAACAATGAAAATTGCAATTTTTGGCAAAAAACATGCAATGATAACAGCAAAAATGCAATATGAGCACAGGTAAAAATGGTTGCTGAAGACATTAGGTTTATAAGTCACAGAAATTCATACACAGATGTCCCCAAGGACACATGGCACAGTGGATAAAGGCGTTAGTTACATCCAAAGAGTGTGAGTTCAATACCTGGTTAAGGCGATGGAGAAGTTGGAGAAGTTGGAGAGGGGAATTAACAGGAGATAACTGATAACTGACATCCATTAGACATGGCATGTGGAACTAGAACAGACTACCCCAGCTTCAGTTCGACATTCCAACACCTGAACGGCTGAAATGTTGTGATTTATATGGCAACAAAGATGAGGATGATAGTCCGAACAATGTAAATAGTGTACATAATACCTCATCTCAGAAATATAGACAGATAATAATGGTTTAGTGATACAAGTCTTACTAATTAACCCATAGATGAGGGGAAGAGGTGGATTCATACCTTTTGCCACGGTATTTGCATTAATGAACCTGATGGGAATTGGAACTCTGCTCTCCAATTAAAAATTGCAAGCTATTATCCATTACACCACCCACACATCCAAGCTTGCAGCATCTCTTATTCCAAAGAGGTCACCCATTTAGGTACTGACTAGACTCAACATTGCTTAACTTTGGTGACCATATGAGAATCACTGTTTCAATGTGATGTTGCTGTATACCCAAGTGACATTATTTGTAAAAAAGTTTCACAGAACTTGACAACATAATTATGTTATGGAAACATAAATATTTATATATATTTTAAAACTAGCTTAAAAGCTGCCCTTTTGGGTGGAATTTAAGCAAGCTCCTGTGAAGGGATTTTGATTCTGCCTTCATCACAAGAGATGGGGAGGAGTAGATGTGATAGGCAACAATAAACTACAGAAGAACTGATTGCTGCATTTAAGTATTACATTAATATTTAAGCTTACCTTTAAAAAGTTCAACAACAATTCATCTGACACTACTTAATTTAAAGACAATTTGACATATATAGGTCCTTACTTTCTATACAAACAATTATTTTTATTTCATGGGTAACTTTCACTGGATTTCGCAATTAATTTTGATTATTCTCAAATTTATTTTCAAGTTATAACAATTGTTAGTGTACAAAAATTTTGTTGCAAAAAAGTCATGTAAAAAAAATTGCTGAAAACAATCACAGTAATAAAAACTTTGAAATCCAAAATTTGAGGATTGTGGGTTTGGATCCAGACTGGGGTGTTTTTAATTTACTCACAGAGTTGGCCTGATTCCAAAATGGTGTGATATATTGGGCTATGGTAAAGTTGAAAACACAGACAATTTTATTTTGAAACACTGTAATTTGAGAACAGTAATTTTTTTCATTTGAACAAGAGCTATTGAAAGTTGTGTCCTTTTAATTGTTTTTATCAGTAGAAGCCAAGATAGCAAAATCTGAAAACAATTGCAGTAATGAAAACTTGGGAATCCAAAATTTCAGGATTGTGGGTCCAGATCCAGCCTGGAATGTCTTTGAATTGTTCCCAGAGGCGGCCTAATTCCAAAATGATATGTTGGTCTGTGGCCTCTAGGAGTAAAATTGAAAAAGTGTAACACAGTGACACAACGACATTTGCATTTATTATATATATATATCTTCCCCTATAGGGAAAAATATTTTGTTTTATGTGGGTTGTTTCTTTTGTATAATAATAGCTTCAAGTATTTGGAGTCTTTCCTTGCAGTGAGTACTATATCATATTTTGGTATTATCTACTAATATTTGTCTTATGTTACTTTTTTAATCATTTTACCCCAACCAAGGTAATAAAGCCACTAAGACACAAATGGTTACTGAGTGTAGCAATTTGAAAAGGAGTGAGAACAATAAAAGAACAGGAATTAAGAAGACAGAAAATAAGGATTGGCATTGCATTTAAACTTTTGAAGATGAAAGTCGATGGAAAGTAAAAGGCTGGCAGAGTATTTCATGAGTGAGAAGTGCAAGAGAAGAAACGATTAGGATAGAAATTATGGTTACAGTTAGTAATTTCAACTGTAAAAAGATGATACTAAACTACCAATATAGTACTGTGCTTAAATTCATAAAGTTGAGGTACTAAAAAGGAGAGCTCATCAGAACAATTATACTCTTGTGCAAATTAATTGAAACAATCACTTTAGTTTCCTTTCTTTCACCATATGGTCAATTTTAGACCCACTGGAATGTGGAGTAACGGATAGCAGCTCGGATTGAGGAATCGGAGAGCTGAGTTTGAATTCCAATCAAATCCACTGCATTCACTTATGTGCTAATACCCTTGGGAAAGGTATGAATCATCTTCTTCTCCCCCCAGCTATGGGTAAATAGTAGGACAGATCAGGTTCTATAGCTTTGGAGAGCAATTGGTCTACTGCAGAAAGAAATGGCAACCTATTGTGGGAAAAAATCTACCTCGTCAGTCATGTATTGAAAGATACACGATCGCCTAAGCATGTATAACGCATAGCACATAACTGACTGACTGGAGTGACAGGGTGTAATCGATTTCTATTTCTTCCTCAGATTAGGTCACTTGCAGTGGTGAGCAGTGATATGAATCTATGTTTGGAGTATATGATGAAATTTGTTTGGCCTTGAAAAAATATTGTGTCATCTGTGATTGCATCAGATTTTCATCACGCCCAGATACTATTGTCTTGACTGTTGATAAGTTGTCCTACAGCCATTGTCTGTAATGGACATTACTCCAAGGAAGCGTACAAAAATTGTAATGCTGCATGAACACAATGGCAGGCCTTACCAGTGAGCAAATCAAAGTACTATCGACTGGCTCAGAAACTCTCCTGATTTAAATCCAATCAAGAATCTGTGGTCAATCTGCAAGGAAAGACTTCATGAAAAGTACTATCATGTGCACTGGAAAAAAAGTAAATAATGGAATTATTCATTAATTTGCACAGGGGTGTAACATGAAAATATTTATAGGAAAGTCACAGGAAATGTTATGGCAGTAGGGAAAGTGATTGAAGTTAGGGCTATTTTGGTTGTTTGTGATGCAATGATTGATATGTGAACATATCACTGATAACTGACAAGTTAACCTATGACAGAGAGTGGTGCTTGTAAGAATTTAATATTGTTTTGTGATTATTGCTATTGGAGATCCAATCTAACAAAGGATACAATAATTCATAAACATAATTTGTACCAAAGTGGAGTGGGGGGGGGGTGAAATCTAAAGTTATTGATATTGCTTAAGTTAGATGTTTAAAACTTCTTATAATAAATGATAAATCTAAGGCATTTATCATTATGTGATATTTGCTGGTAAATTATATTTTTTAATGGCTTTTTCATCTTATTTATAGTTAGGGTGCATCTGGTTAGAGTAGAATAAATTAATGGTGCGTGTATTTTTGTTTATATCATAATGATCATTTGTATTATTTTCAGTTAATCTGCTTGTCAATGAGACATGATTAGGGAAATTATTGTTGAGTGTTTGATTTTATGTTGTCAATTCTTTACAGAATAATGTGTGCAAAGAATAAATTATCTTTGTTCATTATAATGCCACTAAGTAAGGGATTGCTTGGAGTCAATGAAATGACTTTAGAAGAAACTGGAAACAAGGGATAAAGCTCTACTAATGTTTAATATATATATATATATATGTGAATGATTCGCATAATATAAATATATATATATATACATATAGACATATATATAGGCATTTATATATACATATACAGACACATATATAGGCATTTATATATACATATACAGACACATATATATATATATATACATATACATATAGTCATATATATATATATATATACATATAGTCATATATATATATATATATATACATATAGTCATATATATATATATATATACATATAGTCATATATATATATATATACATATACATATAGTCATATATATATATATATACATATACATATAGTCATATATATATATACATATACATATAGTCATATATATATATATACATATAGTCATATATATATATATATATACATATACATATAGTCATATATATATATATATATACATATAGTCATATATATATATATATACATATACATATAGTCATATATATATATATACATATAGTCATATATATATATATATACATATACATATAGTCATATATATATATATATATATATATATATACATATACATATAGTCATATATATACATATATATATATATATATACATATAGTCATATATATACATATATATATATATATATACATATAGTCATATATATATATATATATATACATATACATATACATATAGTCATATATATATATACATATACATATAGTCATATATATATACATATACATACATATAGTCATATATATATATATATACATATACATATAGTCATATATATATATATATATACATATACATATAGTCATATATATATATATACATATACATATAGTCATATATATATATATATACATATAGTCATATATATATAGTCATATATATATATATATATATACATATAGTCATATATATATATAT
>OZ038506.1:93597492-93627492 GCA_964036315.1 Acanthosepion esculentum | reverse complement strand
CAAACAGACACAATCAGACTTTTCATATTATACAGATAGATCTATAATGACAATGATATATTAAAAAATTAACAAATTTGACCAAATAAATTTTCTAGATTTAAATAATTATTCAACACAGAATAACAGTGATTTTATTTATTGCTATATTTATAAATGGCTCAGCTCTGAATACATATCTCCAAATGATTTGAATTTAATAATACCTATTTATTTATGCTTACAGATAAAGAATAGAAAGAATTTGAGAATGTAAAATTCTATATCTGAAGTATATTTCTTTGCAGTATTCATGAAATTCTCAAAGAGAGCTTGAAGCACAAAAATGCTGAGGAACTGCACTAAATAACCAACCAATTCATACAACCAAGAAATGACAAGTTATTTTGACCAATCAGAATGAAGTATGTTTTTTACAATACATTCTATTGGTTCAGTTAAGCATACAACAAGCATATGATCATACTGACCAATGAAAACAAAATAAAATCCTAAAAATATTCTTCATTGATTTATTTGAATATGATGTGAATGTTTTTATCAGTCGATTAAAATTAAGTATGTAAACATTTTATGTTATTGCATTATTTATTTAGGACAAGCATTTGTTCTAGCATGGTGTCTAAATGGTGGCAGCAGCAACACAAAGATAGGAAGACTGTATTTAAGCTTGTTTGTATTTCTATAATTAAAACTCAAGAATCATTCAATAAAAATTGGTGCCTAAAAGAAATAATCAAAGTAAAAGAATATATTCTTCATAAATATTAAGATGTCAGTATTTTGTTATAAAGAGAAAATACGATAAAACTAGTTTACTTGTAATGACAATATGATAGCAATACTTAAGTAATTTTACCACTGTATTGGTTTTATTTTCTGCATGGATAACCTAGAATTTTTATCTATGCAATTAACTCTATTGTCACTTGTAATAAAGGATTCTAATTTTTAAATCATAAAAAGTATAAAAGTAACTAAAGAAGGCTACATGAAACAAGAGAAATGTATTAGCAACCTATTGTTACTATTTGAAAATGAGATATTTTTTGTTATGTTCATTTTTTGTATCAATTAATATTTCATATCATAACAACAGAATATTTCATTAAGTAAAGTAGACCAGACTGCATCACCAGTAAAGATATAAAATTACATTGTGTTTTATATTTTAGAATATCAAAACTAATCTTTTAACATGAGTCCTGGAAAAGGATATAAAAGGGCAATAAGTATATATACATATATTTAAATTTTCTGACAAGATTAAATTGTTTTAGGAAATATTATATATTAATTTATCAAATCTGGTAGAAGGTATCATTTTCTTGTGTACATCGCGAGTCTTATACTCTCAATAGCTTACATGCCTAACAAGTGGAGTTACTTTTTAAGTATTCTTCCATCCAAATGTTTTGAGAAGAAATATCATCCCTTTTATACTGAATCCAAATTATTGTATGATTTGATTGGCTTATTATGATATATTGCTTATGTATGTTTTTTATAGCTGTCTGAACTTAAGGAAAGATGAAATTTTAAGTGTAACTGAAAAAAAATGTATTTGTTTTTGTACAACAATGCTGAAGATCATTTGTCTTATTTTTACTTTTTGTTTTTGCATTTTCTACTCTTCAGTTTTTTTTATCAATTGATGGTTTATCTGTTACTATTGTCAAAAAGGTTGGATAGATTAATTTTATTGTAGGTTATAAATAATGACTTCATAATCGCTGAGTATTTCAGGCTCTAATCCTGATTTTTATTTTTGCTATATTTTTCCACAGTTATGAAACTTTCAATATCCAGGTTTATTTATGCACAAATATTATGTAATATGTCCTGCTTTCTAGTGTTTTTCTTTATCTAATGTATATATTTAAAAAAGAAAATTGGGGGGAGCCTCTAAAACACAATGTTTGATATCGTTACATATGTATATTATATATTTCAAAGGTTGTCATAGCCGGAGTGGGGGTACTAGGGACAAGCTGTCACCGTCTATAAAATGCTCCCGTATCATGCATTTCAAATAGTTTCTGACAACTAAGTCATGCTCCAAGCTGGAGGAGACAAAGGCAGACCACTGGCAACTCACAACCAGATGCTTTGGGCAGAAGAAACTCACCGGGCTGGAATGGCAGTCTGTCTAGTGGAAGGAAAACCTAAATTTTAAACCTTTGCTGATTTACAGTGATATCCAAACATGGAAAAGGCTATGAAAGTAAATCCAGACAGAAAATCCGGAGTGGAGCCCCAAAGGCAGTTGGCTGTCAATACTGACAGCTGATACTGCAACTCCTGCAGCCAAGCTGGTTCCAAAATGAATGCCCTGTATTTCTTTGGATTCAGAGTGGGTGGGGCATTAGTAAGGTATCCTGAGCTCACTTGCTTTGGTTGGCAGCCAGTCTAAAAGAAGGACAACTGTGAATTCATAACAAGTTGGCATGAGAAAAGCAATTCAAACTTGTAAAAACCTATTTACTGTAAAAGCTCTGCAGCAGGCTGTGGTCCTATAGTGCTCAAGGGGGTCTACAGGATTAACATATGTTTTCTATACATATTCATTTATTGCTGATATTATTTCCATTAAAATAAGAATTCCCTTTTTAGTCCTTAATTCAAAGATTTCCCTAAACTAAAACTTCTCTTTTTAAACTACATCCTTTATGAATCAACCTAATGAATTAGTCACTCACTGTAGATCAGAATATACTCTGAAATTTAAATTGCCTCATAGCAGTAATTACAGCTTACATATCCCCCCCTCCTGACACACTACAAATCCACAGGTAAAAAGAATAGTATCACAATAATTATTAGAAAATTGATATTTTTTTAACATTTCAGAAAGGTAGTTTCCATTAACTCCACATACAAGAAAATGTAATGCAATAATTTATTGAAAGTCGTTGCTATTCAACTTAAACAATACGTCCAGTTGGCTGCTTAAAAGAATTCTTTTGCTAGCCAATCAAAATAATTTGTTTAACAATAAATTCTATTGGTTCACTCATGCATATGAGTACAATACAGTTTTGTTAACCAATGAAAATGAAGCATGTGGCTAATAGTTTCTGTTGGTTCACTCGTGCATGTGACTATGACATCAGTTTGGTCAGTGAGGAGGTGAATTAATCTACTGAAGTAAATCTGGACTTATTATTTTTCCTTAGATTTAGGAAGAAAGTGTTGTTTTTTTGTTTTGTTTTATAACTTTAATCAAATGGGTAAAAATAACTAAAAGATGAATGCTTGAGAGGAAAAAAAAACAGAATGAATAAATATGACTATATCTTCATACATCTGGTTATGTTTCTATGAAGACAGAGTGAATGAAGGATAAAATGGGAGAAGTCATGTGGTAAATAACAATGCCTGGGCTCATCCTATGTTCTCAATGACAAAACCTGAATAACTATGAGTAAGCTGCACATGCAGGTTTGACCCAATGGTTAGAGCAGCTAATTGAGATGGAAAGGTCAATTCTAAATTAGTTAATTTTGTTTTTAAAAATAGTAAAATGTTGGCAATCTTGGACTCTTGTGCTTTCAAAAAAAACCCCAAAAAACATGGAGTGTCAAAAGGAAAGTTTTTCTCTTGACACACCATTTGTTTTTTGCAGCCATAAAGGTTCCAGATTACCAAAATGTTTTCTGGTAACTTTCATTCTTATAAAAGTCAACAAATGTCAGCTGAGAAACTGGCAACCTTCCAAAACTTTTGAAATGAACCTTTATTCTCAAGAATAACGAAAATGTATAAATGCACTTTCATATGTTTGTGTTTTATTAAAATTCTCATCATCACTTTTTAAAAGAATAAACATTTCTGAGGGAGTCAAAAGTGTAGACAGTAATAGCAATGTCAAAGGAATAAGCATCCTTTTGACACACTGTTTTGCAGGCACAGACGTTAGACATTGCTGAAATTTCATCTTTTCACAGTTGGTAATGTTTGTTACAATAGAATTGTATTTAATTTCATACTTTATGCTTTACTTATGCTTTTATATTTTCTTTCTAAAATGTATTGGTTTTATTGAAATGTTTAAAAATTGTATCCAATCATCATACAAAATCATATTGTACTACTTTTAGTAATCCTTAAAACATCTAACATGTCAAATTTGTTTTAGGCACACTAACTTCTATAGGGATTTTATGCCAATATGTGCTGTTTGCTTTAATCCTAAAAAGAGAAATATTACTTGCATTTTTTGAAAAGTTTATTAAAGCAATGATCTGCCACATGACTTGTTGAAACTTACATTGCCTGCTGTTGCTATGTGCATGTGTGTGTGTATGCATTTTCAAGAAAGTGAAATGTTCGTCCCTGGCATTTGTGCTAAGAAGTAACTAGTGCTTGGTGTTATTTCTAAACTAACATAAACATAAAGTAGCAAACTGTTTTTTGTTGTATTATTAAATTGTCTATTGGAGGGTGTTAATTTAGCTTAGTGTCTATGGCAGATTATCTGATTCCCAACAAAATGGGAAATCACCAATAACTTATCGTCATTTATTTCCAGTAAATGCCAATTTCCTATTTTCTCTCTCCAAATGGGCCAGCACAGTCAGGCAACAATGCTAGAATACTGCAGCAATGCTAGTGTTAATACTTTCACTACTGCATTGTTATAGAATTGGAAAAGTCAACATGTATAATTTTTTCAACTGTACTTTTATTGGAAAGATACCAATAAATAAAAGCCATGTAATTTTTAATTTCAGGAAGTATGGAATCAACATATAATTCTTTAATTACCTGCTTTTTCCATATTTTTTTTTTACAAGAAAAAAAGTTAAAAGATAAATCTAGTTCAAGTAAAAGTTTTTATGAAATAAATTATTTTGCATAAAGTATGAATTAGTGAATTTATCAGAATTTCTTATTGGCAAATGTAATCATAACAACATATGCTATGTAGATAATACTGTGTTGATGAAAAATTCAGATTGAAAGAATTTTTAGACAATGAGGAAAGCAAGATGAAAGGACTAAGCATAAATAAAAAGAAGATACAATGCTCGCAAAAGAAACAGCGTAAGATATGAGAAATTTGAAAACATAGAAATAGTGAAATACACTTTTCAGAAAGTAAGTAAAGTACTAAAAGTATTGAAACGAAATATTAAAAATGGAGAAAATAGTTCTATGTAATGTATAATTTTCTATATATCTGTGAAAACTGGACAATTTTGTCATAAATGAAGAAAGACTTTAAGAAGAAATGTTTTACTGAAAAATATTGAGAATACCATGGATAGAGAATGTGAGAAATGAGGAAGACCTAAGGTGGAAAAACAGAACTCAAAAGAAACTGTTGCTCACAATTAAAAAAGATAACTAAAAGTTTTCTGGACTCATAAGGAAAAAAGGCTTTGAGAATTGAATACTTATAAAGCACATTGAAAGTAATTAGAGGAAATCAGTAGGTAATATGCTTGGAAGGCTTGAGTAAATGGATTGTGGAATAAAGAGAAAACAGGGAGGTCATAATGGAGAAAAATCTGCTGAGAGCAACAAATGAAAGAACACTGTGGAGAGCAATCGCTCACATCACACATGACCTGCAGAAATACAACAAAGAGAGAAAGAGAGGTTTTTTTTTTAATAAACCTGATGTTTTGAAATCAATTCTTTCATTTATATAAAGAAAATTTAACTGTAAAAGAAATCATATCACAATCTGATGTCAGCTAAAGATGAAAAGATTTTAATATTCAAAATGCTTCTAGTAGAAAACATCCTCCTTAGTCTGTAAACAGCTGTTATTTTTCAAAAAACCTTTTAAAATAAAGTTTATTTTTTGCTCTTGGTCATTCTTCATTAAATTGCAGTGGGTCAGTGGGATGACTGAATGCAGAAGGCAACTGGACGAATAAAGATAATAGATTTTGATTGCCTGATATTTCGGATTGTCTTATGCATTAAACTCGTAAATTTTGTTGACATTTGGCTCAATCAAAATGAGAATCTTTAACTATCACTGAAAACATTGCAAAAATCTGGCGACTTGTCATGCTGTTTGCTTCTATTTCATTAATAAACAAAATAGTGTTTTGGCATGGTGTAATAGTTAACAACTTAGTCTTGTTGACCATTACAACTGTGAAGCAAATTCAATTCTCATTGAGTGCCCCATATTTGTGTCCTTGTGCCAAAACTAAGTCAATATACAACACCATTAACACAATCATTTCTATTTTATCCTTTTGTTAAAAATGTTAGATTGATCATATATGTCACCAAATTTCTCCTGACTGAGAGCAGTACTGTGTCCCCAGGAGCCCTAGAAGTATTCTGTGCAGCAGGGGATGTTCTTTTTGTACAGTTATTAAATTTTCACACAGTATGTCAGAACTCAGCCTATTGTTGTGTCAACACAGGCCTAAGTGGTTAATATTGATAATATTCTAATGTCACCTAGTCTATCAATTTTATATTATTTTCTTTCATATGGGTCCTTAGGCATGCATTTGCTTTTGTTATCCTCTCTCATTCTTTTGGGGATGGGGGTGCTGCTCATGACCCTGACCAACAGACACATTAACTTTCCTGGTTATCAATAATTTAAACAGCCAATATACTTTTTGTACATGAATAAAACTGTTTGACCATCTTTTCCTCTGCCCAATAATATTTACTATTACCTGTGTTTCATCATACTTGTTACATTTAATGCTTGAAATGTGTATACAAATGTAACAATTATTATGGAACAGAGATAGCATCATCTTAATAAAATACAATGTAATTTTATCAGTTACACAATCTGATCCCACTACTTAGTAATGAGATATTCCGTTGTTGTGGTAGCACAACACATCACTTGTTGCCACTAGAAATGAACATGCCACGTGTTACCATAACAACGAAATATCTTATTACCAAATATTGAAAGCAGATTCCTAACACACTTACTCTTTAATTCTTTTTGCTTCGTTTTAATTTTCTTTGGATATTTTTAATAATACGTTAAAGAAAGAGTAGAATTTCTTATGCTCGTCACTTTTCAACAGGAAGTTGTAGGGAAGAAAGGCAAATTTGAATTGGTTATTAAATTGCTTGGTGTTAAAAATGGAACAATACAACTGAATTAATATACTCAATTGCGAATATTTGTCTAGTTTCATATTCAAGAAGTTGTAAAAATGCAAGAAATTTTTTGATATTTTATAAATACAATATACAGTGTAACCCGGATATAAGAGAGTTGTCGGGACCGGAGAAGAAGTCTCTTATATCCGGGTTTGTTATAACACAGGCTCTAATTTGGGACCAGAGAAAATCTCTCTTATATCCGGGTTGCTATTATATCCGGGTCTCTTATATCCGGGTTACACTGTAATTGCAAAATTACTTAAATATTGATGTTTTTTTGTTTTGACGGAACGGATAAACTCATTGTATAAAAACGAAAAATATGTAAATTATCTCCCTTAGATCAAAAGTTATTTTATACAGTAAGCCGTATAAAAGGTATATCAATAGTTGACTAACAAATACAAATTTTTTTTTTTTTAATTATTTCACTTCAAGCAAGGGAATAAAACCACTAAAACACAAGGGGGTTATTGACTGTGAGAAAATATGAGGGGGGGATCACTAAGGAGAATACAATAAAAGAGCAGGAATTAAGAAGACAGAAGATAATTGATAATGAGGGTGAATTTGTTTATCATGTTGATTGCTGATTTATTTGAATAAATATATTTTTTAAATTCATGGCAAAGACACTTTTAGTCATTCAAAATATTATTTCTTATGATCTGTATATTTATTTCACTTTGACAGCAAGGCATTCATCCAAAGAAGTAAATTAATTTAGGACTTCTTCAATTCTATCCTGAGTGCTAATAAGGATCAAGATGCTTGAAAAATGTTAATGCATAAGAACTAGCAGGATCTAATAAACATTCAGCCTTAGCAATGCCATTTTCGTAACACAAATTCAGGGTGATAACACCTTTTCTAATTACTAAATTGTGCCTCTTATTAAGTTCCATTGCACTATTATTTCAAGTTAGTTTAATTATCAGTGCATTCATTGTTTGGTCTTCTTTGAAGGAAGCTATTGCAAATCAAACCTTTCTTGTACTACCAAAACAATTTACAAAGATTTCCAAGTGTAACAGCACTGATTCAATTGATGTTTTCTTTTCTTAGTACCCGAGGAACTGTACAGAGTTATTATACGAGTAGAAACTCCATTTCTCAGCAAGAAATAATGTCATAATACAAAAATAAATCAATTTCACGATGTTGAAATTGATAAGTGCCGGTCTTGTTACAGCTTCTTGGATTAATTTGAATTTATCCAAGTAGAACAAAAGATAATAATGAAAATTAAAGTTTTTTTAATGTTTGCCAAAAATAGAAATCAACTTCAACAAATAAAATTTTAAAACACAAAATCGGTTAAAAATGTCAAGATTAAATGACAAACAGTTTGGACATTTTCCTATATTATTTATATCTTCATCACAATTGTAACCTGTCAGGTAATATTTTGATTGATTTGTTTTCCATAGCTTATCAAGCCTTTGCAGGTTATTTAAAGCCAGAAAATATTTTTAGACTGTAAGAATTTTTTTTAGATAATAATGTTTTAGTAATACAAGTCTTACTAATTAACCCATAGCTGGGGGGAGAAGAGGTGGATTCATACCTTTCCCAAAGGCATTTGCACATAACTGAATATAACAACCCCAATGGGAATTGGAACACAGCTCTCTAATTAAAAATTCCCAGCCATTATCCATTACACCACCTGCAAATCCAAGCTTACAGCACATGGTATATTTCACTCATCTAGGTACTGGTCAGGCTCGACGTTGCTTAACTTCAGTGATCATATGGGAACTGGTGTTTTAACATGATGTGGCTGTAAGCCATAATATTTTGAGGATTGTGTGAATAAATATCAAAATAGTAATATCACCATAATTTTTACTTGTTAATCAAACATTAGATATCTAAAAACAGATTTTCTGAAAAGGCTGAAAAATCTGAAATTGTTTTTCAATGCTTTTGAAAGAGCATAAAAATTAATGCAGTCTGAATTGGTAAACAAGGAATGCTCCAAAAGTAATGCTTTCTACTCATTTCCATGAAAATGACAACAAATATGGAGTGGGGAGGTACACAAAAACATTGTAGGATAGAACAAGTTTACAGCTACAAAAACACCTTTTCTCCAAAATCATTACCATTGTCTATGCATTTTGTTAGTGGTGAACAAGAGCTTGCATGCTAAACTAAAAAATGGCTTGTTATTCATTCTCACATATACATATTTTGTCATTTATAAGACATTATTCACTGCCTAACTGTGCTCACATACAAGTGTTATTTTTTCTTTTCTACAATGGTATACCTGTTCTTTGTACACACTTTTATATTAGATGCTATTTTATCAGACTACAACTCGGCTGCTTTCTGTATTGCAGCCACAGAATCATGGATGAACCTCTACTGCCATACTATTAACATTTGCTTCTAATGTGGGTCAACATAATAGGAAGCATTACTTTCGGAGCAACTCTTGTAGATTAAGGTTAGTTCAGTCAAGGAAAAGGCTGCAAGTGTTAACAATCCAATGAAGCTTGAACTAAATAGTAATAGTCTATTAGGCTAAATCATTAACCACTGCACCATGACCAGGAGTCCATGCATTTATAAGCAAAAGGGGGAAACTGTATTTCAGTGAAATACATACAGTCTACAAGGTTAGCTATGTAATATTCAGCCAACATTTTTGCATAAAATTGTACCAAATATCTCAATGCTACCTAGGCACAATTTTATTTATCAATCATCAAATCACAATTTTAAATATAAAGAAAGCAGATATTACTTAATTTTGTGTTGTGTTCTTACTACACAATGTTTGTATTTTGCAGGATATGTTTTCCATATAGAAATCATAGAGATCTCATCCCACTTCAGTGATTGCTTAATGTGTCAATTCTCTAGCGACTTGAGGAAGTGTTAATGTCCCTATCTGATTTCCATTTATCAGTCAGTCTAAAAGGGGTAAAAAAGCTGATGGAACTATTGTATGTAAATTCTTGCTTTTAGTTTGTGGGAGGCAATAAATTATTTGATGGCTACAAATGCCTCTCCAAAGATGATAATCTATTTTTTCTTGGTTGCATTGTACAGTAGGATTATTATTTTTGTAGAAGTACCAGTTGCACTTCATTTAAGAACTAAAAGGAAATGCTTATTGGCAAGTGGTCTTCCAAATAAGATTGTCACTAACAAAATTTTTAAAAAATTGTTTTCTTTTAAAATGTTTATAATTCTGAGGCTGATCAGAAGCAATAAATGTTAAACTTTGATTCTAAAAAAATAGATAATCTATTAAGTGTGGATGATGGCTATTTCCTTCACTGCAGTTCAATCGTTCAAATGCAACTGGCAAAAATTTAGAATGCAATTAATGGGTTAACCAATGTTATATTCTTTGGATTAAAAAGCAAACAATAAACAATTTTATACTATTTTTCAGACAGTATTAAATTCTTTATAAAAGGGGTTTCATAATAAAACTAACTTTTTTTAGGCAGCAGTCTATTTATTCTAAAAGGAGCCTTAATGAAAGTTCCTCTTAATGAAACCAAACAATATTAGTAATTGTTTTGGTCTTCACTTCAAATTCTGTGCATGAACATAAAAATTCTTAATTTTCTTTTTGAAATTTGATTGCTAACCCATTAATAAATCTGAAAAGAAAAAATGGATTTGGCAAATGTCTAAGAAAAAAATCTTGGAGTCATCATGAACAAGCATGTTAAAAAATATGGTCTTGGACATTTCCAAAGACCAAAAGGCATTCCTGGCAGTATCTGACATGAGTTATTGCTTATACTTTGGTAGAATTAAAAGATGAATGTTCAAAAACCTTCTTCACTTGTTGAAAAGTGCAATGGATTTTTGGAAAGGCTGTTTTGGCTGGAAATCAATAAAATAAAAAAAAATAAAAAAATTAATAGTATATTTAGTTTGGCTTGGAAAAAAATCTAAAACAGATTTTTAAAAAATCATTTCACACCAAGCAAGGCAATAAAATCATTAAGACACAAGGTGTTATGGAGTATGAGAGAATATGAGAAAAAGAAAAATTTATTAAGGAGAGAAAATAATAAAAGACTAGGAATCAAGAAGATAACAATTTACACTTCATTTTTAAAAAATATTTTTTGCACTGTTTTAATTAAGTACTCTAAATTGATAATTATCAACAAATAAAATTAAAATGAATCCTGATTTATCTTCTTTGGACTTAATGAATTGTTTCATAGCGTCCCTGATGCAATTAATTCTTGGATATATGAAATTTAAAGGGCTTAATACACGAGTAGCCATAATTGGTTTTATAACTGAAGTTAACTCCAGTATTTTTTTTTAAATGAATTCAAGTTTACTTTTATTTTATGATTTTCTTTTGTTTTGTGATGGTTACATAAAAAAGAAAATCCATGTATTATGGATTGTCCAGCCCTTTTTAAAAAGAAACTTGAATAAACTTTTGTTGCTACAGAAAAGTGATTTTAGTGAAGTTAATGTTAAATGTTCACTTTTGATTATGATGGTCTTTAATTTTCAACACAAATTTCTTTAATGAAGTATTAATTCTGAGGGACACTCTTACTGGTTGTAAAATAATGTTCTGAAATTTTTGCAATAAAAATTTGCAGAAATAAAAAAGATAGAGAAAGGAATGAAAAGCCTGAATGTTTTTTTTTGTTTTTTTTAATTCTAAGCAGTATTCCCAGAACTAAACATCAGGTGTTTGTTGCAAAAGTTAACAAAAAAGAGAAGAAAAAAAAGAAAAAAAAAAAAAGTAAAAAGATTCCAAATTCCAATCCTATGCTTTTGATGCAGGGTGGAATTGGGGATGGGATTGAGGGTGGGATAAAGAGCAACACATTCTAATTTTGATATATTGCAATGTTTTTCAGCATAAAAATTATCTTTATTTAATCCTTATCGCTTTTCTAAGAAAAACTTAAGTAAACTCGAATTTCACAGTTGTTGCTATTTCCAGGACTTTTTTTTTCTAAATTATATTTTTAATCAGTATTTATTTACTGTTTTAAATATTATTAATATATCAAGTTGTTTCAAATTTTAAAAATTTAAATTGGAATTGCAAATTAAAATTTATCAGATTATTTTTTACTTTGGAAATATTTTTGGGTCATTTGATAGGGGAATAATTGGATCTTTCCAAGGAACAGATTAAATCAAGGTGGAGGAGGAAGTGATAGCAACAGCAATGGTAGAAAAATAGTAGCAGTAAAAGTAATACTAATAACATTAATAACAAATTTGTTAGTAATAGTAGTATGGGAAGGTTCCAGCTTTTAAGACAATTACAAGTGTTGTTAGGTACAACTGTTCTTAATATTTAAATCAGTAAATAAATACAAAATAAAGTCATAATAGAGATACACGTACACACACAAGGCAAAAAAAGTAGTCAAACGGCTCCAGCTCCATCTCGACACATGGAAGAGGTGGGTGAGGGGGGGGGTTATACATCAATGTAGAGTTTTTTTCTTTCTTTTTTTTTACGTTTATTTTTCTAATGATAATTTGTTATCTGCTGTTTTTAATGTGGGAGAGTCCTCACAACCGCATGCCTCTGAGTCTGTCAATAAATATGTGAGGGTTGACTTTTTTTTTAAGAGTCTAACTTCGTGTGTGTGTGTGTGTGTGTGTGTGTGAAATAAACATATGCGTGAGAAAGTGTGTGTGTGGTCTTTGAGAGCACACACGTATGTATTTAAATAATGATTTAATTCTTCCAAAAAGCCAACAAAGTTTTTTTTTTTCCTCACTGTTCTTCCACACCCCTAACAACTGTCTGATAGGGAGTGCTGCTTTCTTTTTGGGTTATTTTGGTATTGTCTTTAAAAAGGAATGAAACACACGCACACATACACACTATAAGTAGCAGGAGCTGTTATGTGACGTAAGTATGTGATAAGTGGGTGTCCTCCTCCATTTAGTGACCCCACCCCCACCAACTCATCAGTCTGTCTGTCTGTGGGGATAGGGGTAAGTAGAAACAGGGTGAGGCATGACAACCTGCATACCTGGATTTGAAGATGCAAGATCTTTTTTCCCTTTCTTTCGTTGTTTTATCTCTTTTGGTGTGGTGTGGGCATTCAGAAGAAAGGCTATGAGAGTTTGGTGAAGTAAAAATAGGAAAAGTTTTAAAATGTACGGAAAAAACTCTACTATGCAGTGAAAGAAAAAATGAAAGAAAAGAAGAAAAACAAAAGTTAATAAGAACGAATTGGAAAAAGTGAATGAAAAAACAAAACCCAAACAAAAAAACGCAGTGATTGGAAAAAGGCAGAAAATAAAGCGAGAAGAATGAAGACGTGTCTGGAAGAGAAAGAAAATTCAGTCTGTAAGTAGCATTTAAGGAGAAGGTTTAAGTAAAAAAGAAGAGAGAGGGAAAGAGAAAAGATGGAGAATGAAAATACGAAAAGAAAAAGCAGGAAAGCACTAAATCTAAAAGTGATTAGAGAAAAAAAAGGAGTGAAGCAAAGAGTCGGAAGGCATGAAAAATAAGACAGAGAAAGACAAAGTATAAAAAAGGGAGAAGTATGAAAAGAGAGAGAGGAGAGGGAAAGTAAAGCACTAAGAAAAGCACAAAAAAGAGAGAAGTGAAAAAGTATGAAAAAAGAAAGAGAGTGAGAGCATGAAAGAGAATTGAGAGAGAGAAAAGAAAGAGTTGATGCTAGAGAGAAAGCAAGAATTCACATAAAGAAGGCAAGAATGAAAGCGAGAGAGCAAGAATGAAGATAGAATGAGAGATAGACTGAAAGAAAGGAGAGATAAAGAAAAGAAGGAGAGCAAGAAAGAGAAAGTGGGTGAGTGAGGAGAACAAGAGAGAGATAGTGAGTGTGAGAGAGAGAGAGCAAGAAAGAGAACAGAGAGAATGAGTTAGGTAGGCTCTTGGAAGAGGAGACAGACGAAGAGCAGTCGTTCAGCAGGCAGGGGGTCATTGGGTGCAGAGGGTCAGTTGAGCCCAATCAGTAGCAAGCAGGTTCTCTGTCCCAGTGGCCTAGATTCACTTACTTTTCTTCCTCTCACCAAGAAGAGCGGACATGGAACGCATCAGAATAAGAGAACAGCGCACTTGTATCTTCAAAACCATAAAGAACTGATTGCGTTTACTCATGCACACAAATGCACTTTTTCTCTCTAATATTGTGACTTTTTTCTTTTTGTTTCCCTTCCACCTTGCGGTCTTTATCTTTCTTAGCAACATTTCCTTTCTTTCTTTAAATCATTTTTACATTTCCCTTCTCCATCACCCTCTTCCTCTATTCATTCCCAGATTTGAAAAGATTTCTCTTTAACTTCTCTTTTTCTCTTCTCCACTCTCTTCCTTATTTTCCTTTTTTTCCTCAGTTTTTGACCTTTTCTAGTTTTTCCTTTCTCTTTCTTTCCCTATTAACAAAATGCAATAAGAAAGAGAAAAGTGATTTTTTGCACGGATGCTAAGAGAAAAAGAGGTGAATAATTATGAGAAAAAAATAAAAATTAATTTAAGTGTTACCAGATACCTTCTCTCTCTTCACCCCTACAGGATTTTTAATACCTTTCCCTCAGTTTGTAGTTTTAGTGAGGTTGTGAATATGTATGCGTGTGTACTTTTTTGGCATACTATTACAGCCCACTCTTTTTTCCTGGCTTACCCTAGCTTGCATCTATCATCATCAACTCATGCCCACCTCCAGCACATCTCACCCATCTTCTTTCTCGCCTCCAATACTGGGTAACAACAGACTATCTGCTTCTCTTCCTCCATCAGGCACCATCTCTTTTCCACGGTGTAATCACAGTGGACGAGACCAGTAGCAGCATTAGTATAGTTGGGATGAGAAGGTGTAGGAGAGGGGAAAATAGAAGGATGGGATCTTGCATGGGGCAGAGGGAAGAGGTGTTCACAAGTATCAGTAAGTTATGAGCGCGCCAAAAACACAGATGTGTGTGAATGTGTTTGTGAGTCTTTTATGAGCCGGTGACAAAAGTTGAAACTGTTACAACATTGCATTGTCACCGTTTATATATAATAATTTAATTTCATACAACTAGTACTGTGAAAAGAGCAGTGATGCTTCTAACAAGACCTTCAAAATGACCCTGTGGAGTGGAGTTAGGTATGGTTTCAGGATGAAGCATCATTACCAGCACACCCCAATATGACCTCACAAGACCACAAGAAGGTCAATTTTAGCAATAATATCTTAGCATCTGAATTCTATACAAAATATATTGGTCGTCCAGCTAGTGCTTATACATTACTCTTACATATATTCTTATATATATATATATATATATATATATATATATATATATATATATATATAAAACAGGTATTATTAAATTCAACAAGGTCTCACTGTTTCATTTTTTTTATTGCATTTTCCCATTTTTTAATAAATTGATGCACATCCTGATTAAAATTTTAGATAAACTCTCCAAATGTTATTTTCTTTTTGTTTGAATAGCTTTGACTGACTCGGTCATTATCAGGAACTAAATATTATCATCATCATAGAGAAGAATTTTGTTAGTTTCATATCTTGGCACCTTTTGGAATGCTACACTTTAGATTTAAATATATTTGCATGATGAGTTTGGTAACACCTGAAATGAACATATTAAATATTTTATACATATGATATTTGTTTTATGTGCATTTTAAAACCACACCTGCAGTGGTGAAAGATATTTTATTTAATGCAGGTTGTTTCTTTTTTTTTCTTCTATTTAATCATTTCACCCAAGCAAGGCAATAAAACCACTAAGATGCAAGAGTGAGAGAGAATATGAGAAAAAGAAAAAAAATTCAAATTAAGGAAAGAGAACAATAAAAGAACAAGAATTAAGAACATAATGATTCATACTGCATTTAAATTTTTTGAAGATCAAAGACCGGGAAGAGAGTTTCCCAAGTGAGGAGTATGAAAGAGGAAACTGTTAGCATAGAACTTACAGTTACATCTAATTTATTTCAACTGTAAAATGATAAGACCTTGCTACCAATCTAGTCTATGTATAAAGAGGAAAGCTCACCAGAATAATTACCATGAAAATATTTATAGAAATTATCATGAAAGCTTTTAATATTTTGGGTCTTTCTTTACAGTGAGTTCTCTATGGTATCTTTGTATTATCTAATATTTGTTGTGTGTTAATAGTTATATTTTGTTTGTCCATGATATAAATATTGATATGTGCACAAATTGCACGTTTTGATAAGTGACAAGTTAACCTATGAGAGAGTGTGGTGTAGGTATGACCTATGCATGAATTAGATATTGTTTTGTGTTTACTGTTATTCAGTGTGTATGTCTGTGTGTGTGTGTGTGTGTGTATATATATATATATACACACACACACATACATACATACACAGTGTTTTATATAAGTTGATTATTATTATACTCTAGTGTAAGAATGTATAGGTGTGTTTAAGAGTTGTGTTAATAAATTTGTATACATGAATGAATGCATTTAATAATGTGAGAAACTTTGTGATGTTTGTCTTGTCTTGATCAGTATATTGTTAAGTCATAATATTGAGGTCTGCACAATACTGTTTCAAAATATACCAATATATATCTATTTATTGCATTCTCATTTTACTTCAGAGAACAACGCACCGACAGAAAATAATATATGAAATTCTTTTTGATGAGATCCAAGGAAAATAAATTAAACAATTAAGATGTTGGAATTCTAAAACATACTGTTGAACTTGATTAACTAAATTTCATTTTCAGTTCTCTAGTATAAGGAGCTGAACACATTGCAGTCAACACTTTTCAATCAGAATCTTTTTTTTTTTTTTTTTATAATCATATCACCCCAAGCAAGGCCGGAGGCCACTATCACGCAAGGGGTTAAAGAAGGGTTGGAGGAAGAGCAGATAGGAGTGGCAAGGGAGGGGATGTGGAGAAAGAGAAAGACAGTGGGTCGATCAAGGCAAGGGGACCACAAAAGATCCGGAGCGAGAGCAGATAGGAATGAAAAATGAAAGGATGTGGAGAAGGGAAGTGGATAGATCAAGGCAACTGGAGATGTCGATTGACGCTACACTTAAACCGTTGGAGATTGTATTTGTCAGGGAAACAGTAATATGGAAGGGAGTTCCATAGGCGAGATGTGCGAGACATGAAGCTATTGGAGTAGAAAAGACGTCTACATCTAACAGTTTCCACGGTGTAGGGGTGGGAGCGGGAAGCCAGCCTGGTGGGGCGTTTAAATTCACGAGGCCTAGGGACAAGCGAACGCAACTCCTCAGAGCAATTACCGTGGAAGTACTTGTAAAAAAGGCAGAGCGAGGCAACATCACGTCTGTGAGAGAGCAACTGCAGACAAGATGACAGATCAGGGCCAATCACATTGCCTATCCGCCTCTGGATCTTATCAAGAACCCCGAGGCAAACAGCAGGGGCCCCAGACCATATGTGGCAGCAATACTCCATGCAAGGGCGAATGGTCAATTTATAGACTCGAAGGATCGATTCCGGGGAGAAAAATTTCCTGGCTCGGCACAGAGAACCAACTTTCTTTGCGGTGGCTGATGCAACTGACTCGATGTATTTGTTCCATCTCAGATCAGCAGACAGCGTGAGACCGAGCAGCCGCAGGGAGGAGCTCTCGAGAAGTTGGGTACAGCACTTTCAAAACAGATACTAAAGAGTTTTAATGATCAACACTTGAACCACATAATTCTGTTTCTCTCTTACTAGTGAAGATTTTCAAAGCCAATAAAAGTACTGAACAACTTACGCAATAACAAATAATAACACTAGTAGAAGTAGCATTCAAAGAAAGAATAGGAATAGATTTGTGATTGTTTATCAAGGTTATCTGGCATTACCTGAGATAAAAGAAGATTTGGGGATCATCACTTCAATTTGTGATGATAGTATTAAGTCCCTAACAGACTGTCCTGAATTAGCTGCAAGTGTAATTTCAGGTAAGTGTCTCCACGTAACAGTAAAATATCCACTCACTATGAACAGATAAGGTGTAGTTTCACGCTTCCTAATTGTGTATTCATATATTTGTAAAATCTTCAATATTCAATATATATAATTAGATTTCAACCATTTCATACTAGACTGCCAGCAAGGTCACATGATTTGCAGTTGAAATGTCTAAATGTAATTATAAGTTCTATGTAAAGTTTCTTCTCTTGAATTTCTCGCTTGTGGAATTCTCTTCTGGCTTCTTACATCCTAGTCAACTTTGATTCTTAAAAATTTAAAAGCAATGGGAATTGTTAGCTTCTATCTGCTTAATTCATGTTCTTTTTATTGTTTACACTCCTTAATAGCATTTTTTTCTCATATTTTCTAACACTCAGTAACACCTTGCATCTTAGTGGCTTTATTACCTTTCTCGGGATGAAATGATTAAAAAAAGTGGCTGGTTATATTCAAATGATAAAGAAAAAAAACTGCTTCTCCAGTAGTTAAATGATGCCAGAAGATACCCAATGAGATAATGTCTTTCATAAAGGTTGAACAAAAATATTTATGCATTACTAGCATATTACCTGTCAAAAATGTTGGGCTCCTGTTTAGGATTGGTGTAAGATCTGTCTAATCTATAAAAAGTGTTACAGACACACAATATACAGATACAGCCATCAACTGCCTTTCTGTTCATTTCTATGCAACAGAAGAGAGAAAAAGAGATTCGAGGGAGGGGAGGTGGAAAAGAAAAAAAAATGAAACGTGAAAGTGAAAAGAATTTGAGAGGAAAGAAACCGATTGACAGGCTTGTTAGCCTGAGTTTTGTTACTCCTTTACCCCTTTGAAAGTGAGTGAAGCTTTAAGATTTTTTTTTCTTTTTGAGTATGATATACAACTTCAATATTAATATATAAATATGAGTAGATATTGTCAACTCAGAAAGTAAAGCTTTTATACCACATGACTATCTTTCATATCTAATGTCTGTAAATATCTATAGTGATTTTTTTCCCTGATGACTACAAATGGATCCAAGTAATTTCCCAGTTTTCAAAAGCTGTTCTCAAAGTAAGGCCTGCCTTGCTACATGTTAGAGGGCACAGCATAATCTTTCAAACTCCTGTCAGTAGTATATTATTGTCTTTGTGACACCTGCATTACTAATTAGATATAAATCAGTACATGTTGGGCAAAGATATTCTCTCTTCATCTAGGTGCATATCAGACACAGATACAGAGACAAAAAAAAAAAAAAGAAATTCCAAATAAGTAAATGATTCTAAAAAACATTTCAAAATAGGGATTTTAAATCCTGAAACTTGACATCTGTCACTTTTGAAAAGTTAAGGAAAATAACCATTTCATTGTTCATATTAGCGAAATCAAAAACGTGACCTGATTATTCAACACTCCCTTCTGTCATTAAAAGCACCACAAATAATTTATGTAAAAAAAATATCAAAGCTTTTAATTGTATATACCAGGTTTCATTGTCTGGCAAGATTTTCTTTAAGTATAGGGCCAGAACAAATGTTTGTAGCTGTTTTCAATAGGTGGCATTTGAACATGTGATTCTGTGTTTATAACTGAAATTTCTGACATATATAAATATTCTGAGAGGTGACATTCAAATTGCATGTAAATTGTGAATTTTAAAAGTGAAAATGGCTAAAAATGAGATGCATTTTTCATCATTTGATGCCCTTTTATTTCTAGACAAGAAAAAACACTACAGAAACAGTAAAAAAGATATTTATGGAGATGGTGCCATAGCTGAATGGGTACATGGCTGAGTGGTTAGAACATTTTCTTTCTGACCATGAGACCTGGGTTCAAATCTCATCATGGTTGATTTGTCAGGAAGGTGACTTCTTGATGTTATTTGTCTGGAGAAGGTGAGCCCAGCATGCAGAAACTTTGGGAAGTGCCTGAAAACCAAGCCTTGTGAGTGAAATTGGGCAGATGGAACCTTTTGGGAGCCATCGATGTTTGTGCTAGACTAACACTTTCGCCCCAGCCCCTCAACCTCCGGCGTCTTACTCTCTGGGTTGAGGTGTCTACTCGGTCCTAACCAAACTTAAGGGAGTGGCCGTAGGTCTCCTGAGCATCCGTAGGTTATTTGTCTGGTCCACTGGTTTAATCCTACTTCCTGCCCACGTTGTGGTTTGTTTGATCCAGAAAGCAGAAGTGATGTTCATCCATTCACGGTCGACTGAAGATGTAGACACGGCTGGGGAGTCTGCGCTAAGAAATTTAGAATACAGCAAAAAAAAAATTAATACCTGCAGAAAGCCGGACAAACAACTATTCAATAGTTGAATTGTTAATGTCTTTTATATAACAGAAAAGAATAGTAGAGAAAAGAAATGGGTTACAGAAAAGAAAAGTATTTAACGTAAAGACTCATACACTGGATTCTAGACAGAGAGAGAGAGTGTATGTGATTATCTTGTTGTTCAATCGTCTCAGAACGATATATGACTCTTGCGATGGAGGGATAAAGATTTCTGTGCGGGGCTTAAAGTTATAGTGGCGTTCCTCCTTCCAACGCATACCCGGGCCAATTCTCTCTTCTCTCTTCAAGAATTTTCTCCAATCTCTTGTATATGAAGGATGATCAACAAAAGAAAAGAAAATACTTTGTGTCATTTCGTTAAAGGAAAGAGGTGGCTTTATTTTAACCCTTTTTGATTACTGTAGCTTGTTCGACGTTTCCGTTCCCAGTGGTAGTAATAATAGTAGCAGTAGTAGTCTTAGATATTGGAGGAAGTAATTCGCTTCTTCGTACTTATATCAACAGCACATGTTAGCGGGCATTTTGTTCCAATCTCTGACGTCACTTTCAATACTTCTTCGAGCCTCCAACTCCACTCTGCTCACTTTCAATCTCCGACATCTCTCCACCCAGCTCGACTGCACTCGAAGACAGATGAGCCAAAACTCTCTTTTTTCAGCATAACTACACGTTTATATAGATAAACCCGGCTAGTTATAACTGACCCTCGGTCCTACTACTTTGCACGCGATTATCACAGGGTTCTGGCTGCTTCAACCAAAATCATGTGTATTCCAAAGTTCCTTCTAGCTTACTCAGCTCTATTTCAATTTTTAATCGATAAAAATTATTTCGACCATTTCCATTGTCTTCTGATGACCCAGATTCAATGGGTACAACTTCTGCCCTAGATCAGATTTCCCCATCAGTAAACAAAATGCTCTGATTTAATTTTGCTATCCAAATCTACTCCAATTTCACTAAAGAAAAAATATATATGTGTGTGTTTTTAGTGTTTCCTGGACTCTCTCACAAGTCATCATGACTGAGGGTTTGAGTGTGCTGGCCTTGCTCAGACTGTTGATGCCAGATAACACAAACTCTTCCACAAGCTGTAACCATAGGTCTGCTCAGCATAGGTGCAGTAGAAATCATAGGTGGGCTCTGTGGGTGTTGAACAAACACAAATGTGCCTGAGAAGGTGTTTGCAACAGGGATTAGCTAGCTGCCTTAGTAGATGGCCATTCTCATATACGATTGGCTGTGCCATTTAGACCATAGCTGAGAGTAATGTTTGTAAGTGGTTTGCTATGTTCAGAAGTGGAAATTTTGATCTGGAAGACTGAGAATGTTTCAGCTGGCCTGTAGTCAATGGTGATGATCAAATTGAAATGCTGATTAAAAATAATCCAGGTCACATGACAAGGGACATCACAGAGATAATCCATATATCACATATAAGTGTTGTAAGTCATCTGAAAATGCCTGGATATGTGGATCACTATGATGTTTGGATGCCTTGGGATTTAATGGAAAAAATTCAGCAACTCTCTGTTCAAACAAAGCAAAAGTTACCTGTTTTTGAAAAGAGGAATTACAAGCAATGAAAACTGGATTGTTTACAACAATGTGAAGTGATAAAGTTCTGGGAAAAATTAAACAAATCATCGTTAGCCACTTCAAAAGATAGCATTATTACCATGGCATGCAGACTGTGTATTTGGTGGGATTGGAAGGGCATTGTGTATTATGAGCTTCTTCCAAAAAATCAGATGTTGAATTCAGATGTATACTGTTCTAAATTAGACCTATTGAAGGTAGCAATCAATGAAAATTATCTGGAATTGACTAACTGGAAGGGTGATATCTTCTATCAGAACACCACCAGACCTCACATGTCATTTCAAACCTGGTATATATTTGTACAGATTGGCTAGGATGATCTACTACACCTGTTGTACTCACTTGATTGTGCTGTACACCTCCTGATTACCACTTATTTCAATCTCTACAAAATTTTCTTAATCAGAAGAACTCAATTCTCTGGAAGCCTGTAAAAACAACTTAGACAACTTCATCACCCAAAAAGATGCTAAGTTCTGGGAGGATGGAATCATGAAGCTGCCTCAAAGATTACGAAAGGTAATGGAACAAGATGGTACCTATGTGGCTAAAAAGGTCTATTTACAATTACCTAGATATTATCTTTGAAATTCAATTACGAAATGCTATAGACATTTGTTCCAACTTAATGCATTCTTTTTGCATTCATGCAAATCCACAGAGTTTTAAATGAAATTCCCAAAGATGTCTTCTGCATCATTTGAACCAGACCAGCAAATGGTTCAAATATGGTACTCACTGAGTATTCAAGATTTTACAAACATATGAATACACATTGTCTATAACATTGAGAAGTGCTATTGACATATCCAATATTATTTGGAAGATCAAATCTGACAATGGCTGGAGAATAGATGGGCCCAAATGTTGTATCCATACAGCACGTCAAGATTTCATTGGTCAAACAAAGAATAGAAAGTAGAACCTTGTGTCAGGTTTTTGTTATGTATTTGTTGTTAAAAATTCAAAGACAGAATTAGCAATTTCAGGTTTTTATCTAACGAAAATTAATTTCTCTTAAATTATTCAAGAGAGGAAGGTATCTGAATATGCACGCTTCATGACTGATTCTAATTGACTGAAGTTCATAAGAAATTAATGACTATTTCTGCTTCGGTGTCTGTCATACATGAATCTGAATAGATGTAATAATGTCAGTTGGATATGCTACTAACTGTGCCACAGAGATGCACCCAGTTTTTTAGTGATGCAAAGTTGTCCACAAAGAGATGAGATTTTGTTTTGCTTTTTGATAATATTATCACGGAAAGAAATATTTTTTTCATAAATAAAACAAACTTTATTATTTACTTATACGGATAAATAAAAATTAGTAGGTGCAGTTGAGCACAAAAAAATGAGAATGAGCAAGAACAACAATTCTTTTTATTTGCAAGATGTATGTTTAAATTTCTTTGTCTCATTTCCTGCTATTAATGAAACTGATTAAGAAAAAGAAGACCTAATAAAAAACTTTTTCATTTTTGCTGGAGGTTATACTAACTTCTGGTTAATGTTTTCAAATAAGAACGTCAGAGATTTTACGCTATTTTGTTTAAACAACTAAAAAAATATTTCTAACTTAAAAAAATATTCTTTACATTATTGTTCTTACCATTTTCCCTTATTTTTCCATTTCGTTATTTTTATAAATTGTTTTAGAATTTCACTATAACCATTTCTTTATTGTTATTAATCCATTCTTTTATTCTCTTGTTGCCAGTGACAAAAGTCATTGCAAGTTTTCAGCTTCCTTAGTCACAAACCAATATACACTTTTTGTTTGCCCAAGCAAATGACTGTCTGATAATTTTAAGGTTAAAGCAAAATTTCCAGATGACATCTTTTTGCAGATATTTTTCTAGATTGCTCATGAATTTATTGATTGTGCAGTTGATCAACTGCTGCACATTATTTACAATTCTGAGAAAAAATTCAGAAGCCTTGAAAAATCCTACTGGTAAATAAAATAAGAATACAACAACTTTAATTTAAAGTCCTTATATTTTCTTAAGTTTGGATTCCAAATTCGACGTGAGCTCACAGAAACAAACACTATCTTGATATTTGACTTTAGTCCCTTGCTCGAAAGAAGCCAGCCACTGCCAATGAAAAATGAAGAGTTGCAAATGAAGAAATTTATGGCTAGATCCAGGATATTCCTTGATATTTCAACATAAATGGAATTTAATGGGACAAAAAAATTCTTCTTTATATTTGGAGTAATTTAAAGGGAATACTTTATTATAAATTACTGCAGCCTGGACAAACAGTTGCTGTGAGCAATTGGCTTATTTGAATGACAGATTAAACAAGAAAGGCACCCAGTGAAACTGTTGCATGACAGTGCCCATCGTCATGCAAAATCAACACAGGAAATGATTATGGACCTGGAATATCTATTTCAGATGTAGCAGATGTTCCAACAGCCATGTTCAGTTATGGCTTTATTTTGTTTCATGCAACATTGTCTGGCAAGCAATACAATAAATTCATAGAATTTATTGAATCAAAGCCAGAATTGTTCTTTCATGATGTAATGTAAATTTTACCTGAAAGGTGGCATAAGGTCATAGAAAACCAAGGAAAATACTTTAGTGAATGATGCTAGGAAATTATATGAATAAAAGATTTTATCCAAAAGAAAAACAAAACCAAAGATTTTACCCTCAAATTTGTAATACTCTCCTTTATTGGGAAACATAAAAAGATGTAGTAGAGACTAAATAAGTAGGTAATAAATAAAATGTAGTGCATAAAAAAGTAGGTTCTCATGGAGTGAAAGCTTAAGCCTTATCTAAAGCCTGGATCTCATTTCATTTTCATGTTATAAATCAAAAGAACAGACATTTACACTTTTAAGGACCTACAGATTTTGCAATTTTCTTTGACATTAGCAGGAAACAGTGTTTCATGAATGGACACAACATTGAGCACATACAGAAGGGCAAAGGTCAAAGTGACTATTGTACATGCAAAGCAATTTTATCAATTTAGAAGTCAAGTCCCTAATGAAGGAAATCACATGAGCCAGTTGACTTATCATATATTTAACAAGCAGATGTAATACTTAGCAAATAACAACTTTCTTCCTTGAATTAGAAAACTTTTGTCTGCAATCTAAATTGAGTTTCTTGTCAAGTGCCACTTAAAACTTTGTTCATTACATTTGTCATCAGAAGGAAATGTGAGCCTTAAGTATATTCAGTCTGTGAAAAGTCCAAAGGGTTACAGGGATCTCTGTGGGATTCTGTTGACTATGACAGCTCTAGCTCTCACAGCTCAATGGGGGGAAAAACTGACTTGAAACTTTCAATAGCTCAAGAACCAAGCTACTATTATTTCATCATTACTGATTCTTTTTCCAGTCACAATGAATGGTTGCAATCACAATAAATTTCTATGCTTTGAATGTCTGTTGGGTCTCAAGTTCCCTCAAGACATCAAGTGGAACTCATATATACAATTCACTTTTAAAGATGCTGAAAAAAAAAAAAGATCAGTTTATTCTACTGCACTAGAAAGTCCCTGACTCCTGCTCGCATGCTTTCTCATTACAAAGGTGAGAGATTAAACCAAAAATACAATATTAGTGCCCAATCTGGGCTGGAGCTGCTCAATTCTATTATCTATATTAATTTTCACTTTAAAACAGAAGCACATAAAAGTTTATCTGATTGTAATAAAGAAAGTCCAAATGCTTCAAAATGAAATTTGAATGCAAATATGAAAGATGATTTTAATATTCATTTGATAAGATTTAGGATATCAAGATGGACATATATTACTGACTTAACTTTTCAGAAGAGAATCTGTTCTGTTATAAAAGACACAATGTGATTTAATATATTTATCAGTCATGCAGCTTGACCCCCACCCTTCTTAGTAATGAGATATTCCGTTGTTATAGTAACATAAAGCATTACTTGATGCAGACATATTACCTTAACAACAGAATGTCTCATTATTTAATAGGGATTTCTGTTTCTTTTTTTGATTCTCTGTATAAAATAGATTTTTTTCTTACATCTAATGATAGAGTCAGTTTTATACATAAAATCTTCAATTACTCATGTAGAAAATATAGCCAATGTAATTGCCAAATAACACAAATATTGCTATCATTTTTTGATGGTACAAGTGAACTAGTATTCAAAACTATGTTGAATAAAACTAGTTTCAAATAAGATACTGAGCAAAATCAGGTAATCAAATATTTGCCAAAATGTTTAACTCCCCCTCCATCAAAAAAGAGAACCTTGACTTGAAAACAAAGATTTTTACTATTCCACTGAAATAAACAAATGAACTAGTTTCTCCACTGTTAAATTTATTAACACTTTCACTGCTGCACTTTTAGCATTTTTGTCTGGTTGTACTGGCCCACTTTGAAAAAAATAGAAAAATGCTATTTACTGGAAATAAATGACTATAAAACACTTGATGATAATTTCCCATGGGTGCAGCCATTTTGGTTTTGATAGTCTATACTAGTGGACTAGAGAGTATCCTAAGCTAATCAACATCCTCAACACATGATATAATAAAAAATATGTCACAAAACCATTCATATTTTATGCTACTATATTTTTAGTGGATGGAAATAACATTAAACACTAGTTTATAATGCAAACACTAGGAACTTACATTTCATAGTGTTTAGAAAACATATCTATGTCAACAGCAGACAATGGAAGTTTTGTAAAGATGTATAAATACATCTTGAAAATGCATATATACATCAACAGCAGATAACGTAAGGTTTGTAAAGGTGTATAAGTATGTCTGCAGCAACAAAAGTTTCAATTATTTATTTTCTTTATTAATTAGGAATTCAATAAAATCAACCCTTAAAGATCAATGATATTTTTCCTCTTAATCCAGACAATGCTTGTTAACCTTGCTCAGATATAAAGATACATACATGCAAAGTGAGACACACAGAAAATATGAAGTTTTACATTTTTGGCTGTGAATATTTTAAGTTATACTGATTCTCATGCTATCTCTCATCAGTTGAAAGCTGATTTAAAATTTGATGAAACAAAAACTACACACACACAAATGTAAGGAGGGTGTGGTTCTTAGCAAAATTGATGTCTTCTCTGCCACAGGCCATCAATTTTGAAGATGAAGAGAGAAATGTCCAGCTGAGGCCATCATTATTTTAAAGTAAGAAAAATGAATAATGTCTGCATTAAAGCCTTCAAAGGGAAAGAAATGGAGAAAAAAAACAGAGAAGATTGAAAGAAAAGAGAAATGAAAACTGAGAAGAAAGAGAGGGAGAGAATAAAGTTGTGATCAAAACAGAGACAAAAAGAAGTGTAGGATAGTGATGTTAGTCAATATCTAAGTGGGTCACACCTTTCAATAAACACACATTCATTTTGGAAGAGAGGTCCTATTAATATACATATACATTATGTTTTCTTAAATATATTTATTTTCAAATTCTAAAAACCATAATATAAAAAATTCATTCAATTTTAATAAACTAAATAAAAGACAACTTTTAAAATATTTTCAGCAACTGATTATTTGAAAGTGATCACTCCAAGCACCATTGTAATCACCATTAGACTCATCCAACTCTTTCCAAATTCTCTGCACTGTCCTCAGATTGACACCCAAACACTCTGAAATGTTTGTATTCAAGTTTCTAACATGAATGCCAAGCAGTACAGCATGCTGTTTCCAAATTTCTAGCTGAGTGAATTGCATCATGGTGCTCTTTTTTTCACAGATGGTGCCCAACTGACCCTACCATACTGTGCATTCAATAAAATCAAAACATACAACGCACATGCATGAAGTTAAAAAATATAAAATGGCAACAATTTACCTATCGCACCTTGTATATATATTATACACAAGAATATAGGTATCTGAGAAATATATTACACTTTCATCTTTCAAAGTTATAGGTAAGAAAAAAGAATGTTAAGGCAACAAACTCAAAATCATTTAAATGTTAGTGTAAATATTCATAAATTGGTAATTGCTTTCAGATGAATTCCAATTAAGATTAGAATTGATAGCAAAAGCCTTTTTTTTTCTGAAAAAGAATCTAAGAAAGAAAAGCCCTGGTGGATAAAGCGTGACACAATGGTTTGCTCATTTAGCTGCCAAAGTCTAAGGCAAAGATATCAAATTCAAAACCTGCCAAGTAAGATTCAGCTTAAATAGATCAATAAGGCAAATCACACGAATAGGTGAAACAAAAGTGATCAGTTAGATCAATCTCAGCTGTGAGCAGAAGTTGATGGAGATGAAATGTGCAAGGCTGGGACTGATTATCTCAGACAGATCTTGTAACAAAATCAGGAACTGCTGAGAAAAGTGGACATCAACTATTTACTTCAACCTGCTTGGCACCAATGAGGACAGAATGGCTAAATTCTAGACAGACATGTAAGACAGAACATTTGTCATAAGAATTACTAAGGACATATCAAGAAGATTATCCAGTTTGGAACAAATGGAGAAATACAAGTCAGTATTGTAAAGTTCCTAGACTGTAAATGCTATGCTTATATTATTCAAAACGAAGGCTTTGTGCTATCTATGTTCAATTATTATGCAACATTTTGTAACATGTCGTAATAGCTTTGATGATCTTTATTGTGACTAACAAATTTAAGAAATATGTCTACATCAAATTTGGGTCATAAACTCAGCAAATTTAGTACTAAGCAATTAATTTAGTACTAAGCAATTAATTTAGTACTAAAATGATCATTGAATATTAAATCAAAATGATAAGAATCCAGACTAACCAACCGACAGTAAAACAATAAAATATGCGGAGAAGATTTATGGACCAATACAGGAAGTCAACTGCCAAACAATCCATCAGGTCATGGGAACCATGATTAGAATCACTTATGGAACCTGCCAGAAGATCTGAGCCCAGGAATTTTCCAATACAACCTGATACACAGAGATGTGAAAAAAATGAAAAAAAATACATGCAATAATATATATGTGAAAAAAAAAAGAAAAAAAAGTAATGTTTAAAAGTATATCATATATAAAAAAAATCATCCTAAATATATAATACACATCAACATATCAAATAGCTACAACTGACATATGTGGGTTTTATATATATATATATATATATATATATATATATATATATAGATGCAATTTTTATATATATTATTTATATATTATATATGCATGGTACTTACTGAAAAGTGCTCAATATCAGTGATATCCAAAATATAAAAAATTAATCAGTCTGTCTGATGATTGCAGAGAGTGTGAAATCCAGGCTCACAACCTCACATCAATCCAAGTATATATTTGACTATAAGCATTACATAACAACATATATTTTCATATATCAAGAACAGTATAGATAAGATTATAAGACAAAATGGAAAAGTTTCCTTGTGATGCATTTCTTCCGTTAGGACTTCATAGGACTGGGATTGTTGATGTTGTTGTCACTAGACATATACATAAACAAGTGAATCTGGTAGTTTCAAAATTTTGGGAAATAATGTTTTGCAATCAAGGCAAATTCAGCTATATTCATTTTCTATTCATTATCTTTGTTTTTAAATATCCCACATTATGGTAACAGAAAAATTGCTAAGAATGGGGAAAAGTTGTAAGAACCTGGACATAAATTTACTGAGGCTGAACAAGTGATTAAAGCACTTTCTAGACAATTTTGTCTGAGTGAATTATTTTCTCTTTTATAACATTATATATATATATATATATATATATATATATTACTGTAAACATTATATATATATATATATATATATATATATATATATATATTACTGTAAACATTATATATATATATATATATATATATATATATATATATTACTGTAAACATTATATATATATATATATATATATATATATATTACTGTAAACATTATATATATATATATATATATATATATTACTGTAAACATTATATATATATATATATATATATATATATATTACTGTAAACATTATATATATATATATATATATATATATATATATATATATATATTACTGTAAACATTATATATATATATATATATATATATATATATTACTGTA
>OZ038506.1:93582492-93592492 GCA_964036315.1 Acanthosepion esculentum | reverse complement strand
TACTTTCCTTAACACAAATTAAAAACCCCAATTTAATAACAGAGGTACCTTTCCTCATACAGTAATCACTTTAATCATGTGCATCTACTTATATAAGGCTTCAAACTTTTACTTTTTCACTTCAAGCACATTGGTTAACCCAACAATGAAAGTAAACGAGACATGCACTTCTGGCATTTGGGAATGATTTCATCTATTTTGTCCTTGTTAATCCTCCAAATAATAATAACAAATAAAAAGAACCAAGAAACTGATGCTTGACTAAAGAGGTATCAGTTTAAAATTATTGGGTGTTGAAAATAAATGTGAGAATTGTACATGAATTTAAGTGTGCTATTAGATTGGCATCTCGGTCTCACTGTTTCACTGTTGAATGCAATTGCCGCTTCTATTCCAACAGTTTCTTGCACTTCCCACCTGTGGAACTCTCTTCTGTTTCCTTGCTTCCCTGATAATTACAATCTACAAAGATTTAAATGCAATGTCCATTGCCATCTTCCATCTGCTTGAATCCCCTTGCCCTTTTCTCAATCCTCCATATTCTCAGTCTTCTCTTTCACTTTTACTCCCTGTAGCCCCCTGCATACTAGTGGCTTTCCCACCTTACTTAGGATGAAATGGTTAAAAAGAAATGTTGATACTAAATTTAAAATAGGCTCGATTACTTTGAAATGAAGACGAGATGATTTTGTTATTGAATAATAAATAAAATAAAAATTGAAGAAAAAAAATCAGTTTCAAATTTAAATTATCCAGAATAAAAAAGATATTGTGGTTAATTCACTCAGTAAAACCTGATATTTTTGTTTGTGTCATTTTAGTTAAGAGACTCATTAATTCTGGATCTTAAGGTAGAAGAAATGAAAAACACACCCTCAACTAGATCATCGAGTGGCACATTTTCAGAATTGATATTGGAGTTTAAATATATTTGGCTCAAAACTAAATTTGCTTCTTTATCAAAAAATTTGTAGATTTTCTCCAAAGTCTTATGATTGAAATTTACATTCATAACATTATTTTTTAAATATATTTTTTTTAATTGATGGAGTGAAATATTCAGACTCTATTGCTTGTTTAGGAATTTTACATCTGAAATCTTATTTACATTATTTATATTTGGACTATTGTCCTTACTTTTGTTGTTGTTGTTATCACAACATTTTGAGTCACTGTGTCCTCTGGCCTTCATCAGGTATATATCGATAACCTACAGGGAATTCTGAACTGAACCCTTTATTTAATCTATGGGGGTAGACTGTTTTCATTCCACTGCCCATGTCTAGGGGTATTGCTTTAATTCTTATTTTTATTTAGTACTGCTCAATTATTGCTCACCTGTTTCCACTGAATGCAAGTACACACTACTCAGTTCAGACATCAATTACAATCTCACCAAATTTACTAATAAATGGTTTAATCAACTAGGCTATTGTCCCATCGTGAAACTGGAGCCTTAAACCTGACCTGCCTGCTGATGAAAGCCAGAGAGCACAATGGCCGAAATATTGTGATAACAAAGACGAAGACAATAGTTTGAATATAAATAGTATAAATAATGATAACTTCTCATCCCAGAAATTCAGACAGAAATTCTGAAATCTAAATTTGTAGGAATCAAATGCTCTAGTATACAAGGGATATGACTCAGTCAATTTTTCAAGTTGAAATCTTTTAGCATTTAATAAAAATATTCATATATATGAACATGCACATTCTATAATCTCACTTGAAAAACATATTTTACATTTCTACAAGGAAATAACAATTAAGACAAAGGCTGATAGAATCTTGATGGATAACACATAACTCTGAATCCATACCTTTTGATCTCTCACTCTCTGCTATGCACCTCTAGGGTGTTGGCAATCATAGCTTTCTAAAACTTCCTGTCTTTTGTTGGTCTGAATAATACTTTCTCTTTTATGACCCTTCTTTGTCATTATGCCATTTGTTCTGCCATCCATTTATTGAAACTTGTCAAATAAATTTCTCACGGCTTTCCTCTGTTTCTGTTGCCTTCATTGTGCCCTGGGTGTGTTAAACTCTCCAATCCTTCTTTTCTTATTATATAATCCAAAAAGATCAGCTGTCTCTTTCTGCAATTCCTTTGAAGTTCTTACTCTTCTTAAAACTTCCTAATTACTCATTTAATCTGTGTATATAGCATTCTTAACATTTATCAGCAGAGTCACTTCAAGTCGCTTTGTGATAAAGTTGTCTAGCATTGACTGTTATATAAAATATTAAACATTACATAGCTGTCTAGTAGTTTTTTTGTTGCTAAGGACATTTTTGTCCCACAATGCTTTGATCAGTTTCTGATATGCTATTCATAAGCACCTTCAGATTTCTATAACACACTTTCTGAACACATAATACCCAGATAATTAACTTATTTGTGTGTTTAAAATTTCTGTGTGAGTTCCTGAGATGAAGAGTTATCATTATTTACATTATTTACATTCAGACTAATTTGTTTGTAGTGTTTTTATTTTAATTCTTGTAGATGTAATTCTTGTAGATGTTCTTATGTACTAAACTTCAGGAAACAAACAGAAATGTTAGAAGCAATAAATGAGCACCAATTACAGGTGTTAATTTCAATAATCTTGTTGCTTATTGATTATCTGCATTGACTACAGGTGTAAATATTGCAAAGTGATGACATTGATGAGAAATGTTCTAATATATCATATAAAATGACAAAGAAGTTATTGATTGCAAAAGTAGATATGAACAGAGCTGATATCTTTAGTTGGTATACATGAAAATGGAGCATGTTTATTTTGTTGTCTGATGACCATATCAAGTTAGCTTTGTACAAAACGTCTGGCACCATACAAAAGTAAAGATTTATTAAAATAAATTATTTAAAACTAACAACCTGTTTATTTTATATTAGAATTGTTGAGAGTGAAAAATAAGTCTATTCTTTTTGAATCTCTGGAATCAAAGTTTACCATTTTTTAAGACTTAAGATTAATTGTATACATACCAGATATAAGCTACATATACTTAAACAGGTGCACACTATAGGCCAAAAATTTGGGCCCACCTTCTAGATTTAATAATCAGTAATTTTTATATCACCTTTTCATTTAATTAACTCTTACTAAGCTAGTATGCTGAAGCTATTTAACACATTAGTGAATGGTGTCCAATTTTTTAGAGAGGGGGGTTACCTAAGATTTTAAATCTGACAGAATTAAGATTCTCATTATCCAGCAAGGTAGTTTAGGTAAAAAAACGTAAAATTTTAAGGAAAACTTATGAAGTAGTGGTTTAATTTTATTATTATTAAATATGTTAAAAATTTCCAGGAAGAGAAAGTCCCTCTGGCTTGAAGTGAGCTAATAAATTAGTTTTTAAAAAGGCATGAAATTTTCAATTTATAGGCAATTCTTTGAAATCCAGTGGTTTGGCCTATGTGTATTTCACTATATGTATGTATGATTTTACCTCACTAAGTCTGTACCTTGAGGGCCCTGTAAGGGGGGGCTAAAAGATGCCAAATTCATTCCTTGCAGAGGGGTAAAACCTCTAACCACCAAAAGGGAAACATGCTAGTGGGTGTTTGTAGACCCAAGTTTACCTATAAACTCAAGTATAATGATAGTAATAAGACAAAAACAAAAAAAAAATTTTGACAATAATCAACAAGCATTGATATATTTTAAAATTCATCAATGCTGCAGCTTCAAAAAATGATTAGCTAAAAATTGATATATGAAGTTTTCACAGTATAAGGCGTGATCTATAGAAAAGCATTGAGTTGAGGAAGAAAATTAAGTTGAAAAATAAATATCCATTGTGTAAAACAAATACTTGCTTTTATTATTAATGCTATGGACTTATGGAGGAACCTACAGAAATTAATGTACACACACACACACACACACTAAAAAACAAACAAACAAAATAAACTCTTTTTTATTTTTTTAAAATTGTTTATAAAACCAGAAAGTAAATTTATAGTGTCAAAAAGAAAGATCATACAACTTATCAATTACAAGACAGATTTTATTAAGACAATGACGAGTTAAACTATTAAGAAATACATTAAAAAAGGAAAAAAAATCAGTATGTTGCTTAGAATTGTCTTTACTGTTCATTGCTTTGTAATTGAAAGAAAGTTCTTAATGTGAATATCAAGGAAGAATTCTGTTTGTTTTTAATTGGTCACATTCTCCAGTTAAATGATAAACTTTCACCATTTGCCATGAAAGCATATTGTTTAATTTCACCATTTTGTATATTTCACTTGCATTCCAATCATAATTTTACTCAACACCAAAAGTATAAAGGCGTTGTATTTGACTCAAATTCAGAATTCCTTGGCAGTTATGTTATTTATCTAAATTTTTATTCAGTGCTTTGAACATGAAGTACAATCAGGCTAATTTCATGTTAAGATCCTTGAAAAAGGCATGAACTTGAATATTCCCTTCCATTCAAACTTATACCGCAACATTTAAATCTATCAGAGTAAAAATATTGGATGACAGGATAAAGTGAAATTCTTTCTTAAAAAAAATAAAAATCTTCAACTATTTTGAGAGAATCAAAAAAGAGATTGTAGGAAATGATTATAAGAATAAGGAAGATACATAATGATTGACATTTGACTTGAAGAAGTGAAGATTGTAGTATTCGGTGAAGAACTCACACAGAAGTCTGTTCCAAGTAGGAGTTTTAGGAACGAGCTGTCTGACCTTACATTTGGAATATGGAGCAAATGAGGGTGATTAGATTGCAGAAGTAGAATGACATATTCATTTGAACGTTTGCCATGGAAATAGCAATAGAGCAGTGATAGGTTTGCAATGTCGTGTCTGATGGAAAGAGGCTGTAGAGTAGAGAATAAGTTTTCTCCCTACTGGACTGTGTAAATGATTTTGGAACATCAAGGTTGGAAAGTCAGAAAATGGACAGCAATATTCCAACTTTGGTCTAATTGGACCCTTATAAAGATAAAGCAGGGCAGAAGGAATTAGGGACTTTTTGGAGCAATAGAATGAGCTGACCATTTTTTGGCATCATTAGATTGTACATATGACTTTCACTTGAGGTCTGAAATGAATCTGACACCCAATAAACATTCAAAGCATAGAGCCAATAATTGATTTGTCTTTTAAAGTTTGCGGTTTCAAATTCTAGAGAAAAGCAAACTGTTTATATTATATCATAAAGTATTTGGATTCATATCTTCAAGATGAAGATGCAAACCCAAATAAATCAAAGAATAAATATTTTATTTGTTTTCAATTAATAGAACACACTGGCTTAAACAAGAATGTTCAATGATTCTTTTCGGCATGATTATTGCTAAAAGAAATCATAATTTCTTATTTTTAACAGATCCCCTCAAATTAGTATTATTCCAACAACATTTATAATAATCTAGTTTCAAACTAAAAAGAGAAGGAAACATTTCATCAGCAAATATGATGATAGTTTATATATAGTGCTGTTCGATAAAAGTGACTCACCTGATTTTTTTTTACTAAATGTTCTCTTCTCCGATGAAACGAAAGTCGAGCTAAATTCAAAGGATAAACGATCTAAAATCCGAAGAAGAAGCTTTGAAAGCTCTTGGAATTTAGTAGTAAGTACTGTCAAGCATCCGCTCAGTATAATGTTCTGGGGATGCTTTTCTTTTCATGGAACTGGTTTCTTAAAACCTATTGAAAAGACCCTCAAGAGCGAGCAGTAGAAGAGAATTTTAGAGTCTTGTCTGCTCCCTTCTGCTAAAAGGGTGCAAATCGACCCCACCAAGCTCATTTCTATGCAGGATAATGCTCCCTGTCACAAATCAAAATTGATGAAGGAATACTTTGATGAGAAGCAGGTGAGTGTTATGACATGGCCGCCCCGATCGCCTGACCTCAACCCCATAGAAAACTTATGGAGCATTATAAAGTACAGGCTCTCGAGAAAGCAGTTAAGCAACAAAGAGGATTTGATTGTGAATTTCATATCCAAATGAAATTCGATTCTTGGAGATGAGATTTGCCAGAACCTAATCAAGTCAATGCCAAAAAGGGTTGAAACCGTTATTCAAAATAAAAGAGGACCCATACCATAGATTATTAAATATTTTTAACTATATTACCTATTAGAAATAAATTATACCTCTATTATTCTTTATTTAAAGCTGTTCGGTTATGTTTCTATTGATTACTAGTTGCAGGAAATAAGTGAGTCACTTTTTTTTGCACAGAGTTTTTCCCTAAATCTCATTTATATCCAAAATTATAATTATTAATAGAATAGCTTAGGGTGAGTAAACTTTTATACTAGGTGGTCAGGAAGGGGTCTTTATATTAGTAAGATTAAAAATGAGTTTGACCCCAAAAACAATAGGTGAAAAAATTTTTAAGTAAAAAAAATCAGGTGAGTCGCTTTTATCGAACAGCACTGTACTTCTTTAATTCATAGGAATATTCTGAAAAAATTGGACTGTTTTTATATGAAAGAAAAATTACTGGTTCAAAATCAGAAATGTTAACCAATTCTTTACTGAAAATAGAATTTTGAATAGAGTTTAAATTTTTAAGGATTTCATTTAAAAAAATTGTGCCTCTTAGTGAAAAAAAACGTTTTGCTATTGAAATTAGTTTTATGGTTGTTTTTATTATTTTTTTATTAAAAAAATTTAACATTTCATCCTAAAATAAACTGAATTTTCTGGGTTCTTTTTTATCAAAAAAGTAAAACAGTTATTGAGATTTGTTTTTGAAAGAGGAAATTAAATGTAACAAAAATATAGTCAGATGACTTTGTAACAAATAAAAGCAGCTTTTTTTGCTGAATGGGTAACTGAAAAGCAAAACGAAGTCATGCTTGTGCAACCTGCAATTTTAAACAGGCAGCATTCAACCATGACCACTTCCTGATTGATAAACAAAAGCCAAGAGCCCCAGGAGTGCTGTTGCCTGACTGTCTGCCATGGAGGAGCTGGTAGAGACAAATCACCACTTTCCCCCCCACTTTATTCTTAATTTACAGACTCAGCAACAATTCAAACAATAAGTTTTAACAATAAGTATGCATTAGTATAACAAAGTCTATATACACACAACAGTCCTAGTTGAAACATGCACAGCTCTCTAATGACAATAAAATCTGATTTTAAAATATGAATTATCAAAGTTCTTCAGTAAGGGTTAACACACAAAATGAAAATGAAAGATAAGTGTTTTATGCAAATAAATAAGTATGGTATAAAAATGATATATTCAAGAAAGTGAAGGATACCAAGTCTGACAGAGGGGAAGGAAACAAGAATGGTTGAAAAACAAAGGAAAGAAGTGATAAAAAGAGATGAAGAATGGAATAATGTTATTCTCTGATATTCTCAGGATATAATCATTTTTATATGATAAATATACCATGTGAATTTTAATAATATCACTTTTCATTATATTTATAATAACTTATTTGGTGGTGTAAGATTTTATTATGCAACTTGAAGGTTGTTCATCATGAGGTAAATAAATATATATAATAGTACAATTATTGAGATTTACTTTTTTAATTTCAGATAAATAAAGATTGCCAGCCATGGATTTTAAACCTTTATCTAGCTGGAGGCAAAAATTGTTGTCATAGAATTCTCTCCTTTGGCAGCGCTAGGTGCATTCTGTCACCTTGAGAGGGTTGTTGTAAAATAAACACTTGTCAACTGTTATTTCTGGTATCTTAAGCTTGAAATAGATTATATCTACTTTGGAATGAGGCTAAACTTCATTTTCCGACACAATTTTGAATTCTTCTACATGAGGTGTAACATCGATTAAACAACCATTAATTTTGTGAGTTTTTGTAAACATTTATGGCTGTATCAGCATTCAATGAAGCCTTTATTCAGGAGTTTTTCTTTTATTTGGACTCTAATGATGATTTTGAAGGCTTTACTCAAGCAGATATTGACGATGAAGTGGTCAGAGATAAGAGATGATAACAATGCTAATAATGAGGAGGAAAGCTATGATTACCACCAGCTGCTGAGTGGCTACTATCATCCATGCCTGACTAATTTTACGGAAGCTAGTGGTCCCCATGGATGTACCTGATAGCTTTTCTGAAGGTGAATTATTTTGTCTCTTTATAAACAACAAAATAATAACTTTATTTGTCAACGAGACAAATAAATGTGCTAGTCAGGTGAAAGAAAAGCAGATGCTGGTGTCTATTTGTATGTAAACACGTGGAAGGACGTTACTTTTGATAAAATTAAGGCCTTTTTAGCCATTTTGCTTCTTATTGCACCCCAGAAATCCATAAGGAGAAAGTTAAAGTATGTTAAATTGTTAATGTTTTTATTTTGTGTTTCAGTTGATTTTTGTTTACAATGTCAAATCATGCATGCAAAACGTAATGCATTACATCAAAATATTACTCATCCATTCTTTTATTGGTATACAAAAATAAAATCTCTCTTGGGAATTGGTTCCAGAAAGCAGCTGTTCATGGGAAGAAGCTGCTCGGGTAGAAGTTATATCTCAGCATAGGAATACAAAGGGAATGAGGGTAGTTTGCTACAATATGCCTGGCATGGTGGGTCTTAGCAGAGAAGGCTTGGACTGGTGGAACCGAGTATTATAGATTATCTGACCACTCTGAATGGAAATAATGATAGAGCAGCGAGAGGCTTGCGATGTCTCATCTGTGAGAAATAGGTTAGAGGGTGCAAAATAATTCTAAAGATGCAAAGACACTTTGGGACTCTATTGAGAGTGGAAAGTGAAGACTGTGTAGCTCCTGCTCATATATAGCAACAGTACTCCGTTTTCAGTCTTATCTGTCTCAACTATGACAGATACATGAAGAAAGTCGGTAGGTACAACCGACAAAATGTTATGATTATAACAACCGAGATGAGATCAGAAGTTTAAAAAAACTCAGTGTATAATAATGATAATTTCTCATCTCAAAAATGCAGACATATTTATTAACAGATTTTTCTCTCTCTCATATACAGATTCAGAACATGAAATTATATACAAAAAATGTGCTTATAGTAAGATGAACAAGTCTTTTCACAAGAACAAAAATCATGAATAAATAAAAATTAAGCCTAAAACTATTTAACTCTGTTATCAGTTAAGTAACAGATGTCTTTTATTCATAGTTTTCTTCTTGACAAATGCTGTAGGAAATATTGCACAAATTTTTGAGTAAATCTGACTTTACTAAGCTAACTCACAAAATGCCTCCCGCTACCGGAAAGAGATAGAAATAAAATGAAAGGTGCATATTTTTTTTTGTAGACATAACCTAAACTAAAATGATTTCTTAGTAACTAAAAAAACAACAAAAGTACCAAAATTTTATTAAGAGATTATCTTTATTTGCAACATGATGGAGAGAAAAATAAAACTTGGTTGAATATACTAAGGGGTAAGGACAAAACAATGTCTGTCTGAATTTCTGGGAGGATGAGGAGTTATTATTTATAATATACACATGCAGACTATTGTTATCACAATGTTTCGGCTGTTGTGCTCTCTAGCCTTCATCAGGTGTATGTTGATCTGGGTAGCCTACAGGGAAGTTCTTGTTGTTGTTCCACTGCCCATGTCTAGGGATATCTTGTCTATTTCTTATTTTTAGTACTGCTCAGTTATTGCTCAATTCTGTTTTCACTGTGTCCAAGTACACACTACTTGGCCTAGGGATTGAACTCACAATATCCCTAAACATGGGCAGTAGGACAAGAACAGTCTACCCTTGTAGATTAAATAAAGATATTCCCTGTAGGTTATCCAGATTGATATACACCTGATAAAGGCCAGAGGGCACAATGGACAAAATGTTGTGATAACAACAACAAAGATGAGGACAATAGTCTGAATGTAAATAGTTTAAATAGTCACAAAATAATAGTACAGTAGTTCACTGCTATTATGCGAACAAGTTTACCGTGGTGCCTGGTGTACCGCAGGTGGGTGGTGGACCCCCAAATTTTGTTCTCATACTCTCAATATTGCTCATT